>PVIC010001772.1:0-36748 GCA_004025085.1 Thryonomys swinderianus | reverse complement strand
TTTACTTCCTGCTTTTTCTCTGCCCAGGGAAAACGTGACATGAAATCATCCAGGGTGTCCACAATGGCATCGAGTTGGCATTGGTCTGTCGCTGTTTTTCCAGCCAAATCTGTGGGAGAAAAGGGGGGGTCATTTAAACTTACCAAAAAGCCCGGGTTAACTTCCTGCATTAGACAGTCAAGACATTCATGGGGCTGTGAGTTCAAAATCTACCTTTGTCTCCATCTACCTCGTTTACTCCTTCACCTACCCAGCTTATCAACTAATACATTCTTGTGCATTCTTCTATTGTTTCTTTATGAAAACACAAACTAAAGATTGTCCTGAGTATTGTCTGTGCTCCTCAGGCTTCATCAGCTACCCTCTGATGCAGTCACCACCTCCTGCCTCCGCATCCTACCTCTTCCTTTTCATCCAGCAAATACTCCTGGGGCTTCACCGTGCATCAGCCCCAGGAGGGGCTGTAGCCTTGAATAAGACACACAGGGTTGACTGGAGAACAGACAGACAAGAGTATGTTTCAAGATGAGGCGAGTTGGGAAAAAGCTAGGAGGAGGAGGAGGCGTAGCGATACGTCGCGCCTGGCTGTAGTGCCTGGAGTGTCTCTGCCGGGATGTCCGCAGCGCCTCACAAAGGGAGGAAACCGAGGAAGGGCTGCTCTCAGGCACTTCCCGGGCCTGCTCCACTGGTCAGGTTTGGACAAAAGGTGTCTGAGGAGCCTCAGGGTCGTCCTGATGCCCTAAGAGTTGGGAAACACCAAGTTTCCCCTAAAATGAGACCTCCTGGGGAAATCCTTGCAAGCTGTTACCGTGGTGACGGCCTGTGTCACACAGAGACCCTGTCTCAGCATTCTCTTCCTCAGTGGCTGCTCTGTCTTAGCGCCTGAGGTGAGGGGGCCATACTAGGGAAACGGTATGCTCAGGTCCGTGTCCTCCTCCTGAAATCTAAGGTCTCCTTAAGGCTGAATTCAAAATTCACTTTCCCTTTAAGGGCTAATTTCCATAGTCAAAAATGATTTCCATTTGTCCGAACCATGGAGAAAATTGCACTTAAAATACAGTATGTGTTAGTGTAGTTCAAGTTTTTTGTTTTTGTTTGGTTTTGTTCTGGAAGTGAATCCAAGGCCTTCCCACTTTTGAACATTTTTTTTTTGAGACAGGGTCCTTAGCTGGTTCCCATGAGGTAGGTGTTTAAATTTTTTTTTTTTCTTTTTTTGCTATAGGGTCTTGCTTCGTAGTTCAGGCTGGCCCTGAGCTCACTATGTAGCCCAGGGAAGCCTTGAACTCAGCAATCCTCCTGCCTCTGCCTCCCAAGTGCTGGGATTAGAGGCTTGAGCCACCAAGCCCTGCCGGTGGGCATGAGTCACCAGGCCCGGTATTGTATGTGGTCACCAGGGAGGAAGAGGCAGGAGGATTGCTGAGTTCCAGGCTTGCCTGGGCTACATAGTGAGCTCAGGGCCAGCCTGAACTACAAAGTGAGACCCTGTCTCAAAAAATAACTTAAAAAAAAAAAGTATCCTACAGATTAGTAAAGCACTAATCTCCTGGGTGTTTCTGGGAGAATTACTATGTCTCAGGCCTCGATCGCTCCTGTCTGGCGTCATGCCCCATCTACTTCCTGGCCACCGTGAAAGATGCAGTTCTGTTGCACTGTGTCCTTCCACCATGGTGCTTCTGTTGGAGTCTGACAACCATGCACTGACTCTCCTGAAACCATAACCTTGATTGAACCTGACTTTTTTTTTTTTTTTTTTTTTTGAGACAGGGTCTCGCTTTGTAGTTCAGGCTGGCCCTGAGCTCAGTATGTAGCCCAGGCAAGCCTCGAACTCAGCAGTCCTCCTGTCTCTGCCTCCTGAGTGCTGGGATAACAGGCGTGAGCCACCACGCCTGGCTGAACCTGACTTCTTTTATTTTCTGGGTTTGGCTATGGTGTCTCATTGACAGGAAAGCTGATAAATACACTGCTGTGCACTTAATTCCATTCTTATTTGTGCTACTGTGTTTAATAATAGTTATTTAATGAAGTGAATATACATCAGATGATTTTTTTTTCAGATATCACACATCTTACCCACAGTAAATGCATTACCTGTGTTTTGGGTCAGGTATCTTGCTATCGCCAGGCTCTGGTGAAGCATAAGTCCATCAACTTCCAAAATAGGAATTTTGCCAAATGGAAGAGCTTTAAATAAAATGAGCAAAGAATCAACCTCCTGATGGAACAATATGTCAATTTTTATGGATAATCATGGAAACAATCATGGCTATAAAGCATGACTCTAAACATCATAGAATTCTTAAAGATGTATCCTTTACAGGGACATTTGACAATCTCAAGTGAAATCTCTACATTTTATAAGTTAAAAACAATTTGGAAAACTGGATGAAAAGTCAGTAACAAGGCTGGTTCTAAATCCAGGTTTATAGTAATACCATATATGACACTATATATTGTCTCAGTCTTACTACTTAACTTTTAAAAAAACTGTTAAGTCCTCATTAATTTTGTGGCCTCAGAAACATAATACATTAATTATTCTCTGTTTGTCTTATGTATGAGTTGTGGTTATAAAAAAACTTAGGGGACTGGAGATTTAGCTCAGTGGTTCTGGCGCCTGCCTTGCAAGCACAAGGTCCTGAACTCGATCCCAGTAACCACATACAATGCTGGGCGTGGTGACTCAAGCCCACCAGCCATCAATACCACATACCACAGTGCTGGTGGTGGTGGCTCACGCCTGTCATCCCAGCACTCGGGAGGCAGAGGCAGGAGGATTGCTGAGTTCGAGGCTTGCCTGGGCTACATAGTGAGCTCAGGGCCAGCCTGAACTACAAAACGAGACCCTGTCTCAAAAAAAAAAAACAAAAAACCCTAAATTATAATGTATATATTTTGTAAACTACCTTTTCCCATTGACCAGTCCTTTAAAACTTTCTAAATCCATGAAACACCATCATTTTACTGACTCAGTAATTTTCCTATGGGTCCTGACCACAGTTCTCCTGCCGGGTAAGTATTCAGGAGGGCAGGAGAGGGACAGAGGGACAGAGGGACAGAGGGCCATCCCGGACCCTCACACGGTGCTGGAGTCAATCCTGTGTGTGGCATGTACACCTTTCACTTGGAGAGTGAGTAAATATAAGGTGAATGATAGTTCGTGTCAGGAATAAAAACTGTGGGGGCAGCACTGGGCACTGGTCCGAAGGCCTTACACATGGTCTGCGGACACTCTACCACCGAGCTCCAACCACGGCCTTTTATGCACGAAGTCATGAAATCGTCCAAGCTGGCCTTGAACTTTCAGTCCTCCTGCCTCGGCTTCCCAAGCAGGTAGGATCACAAGAGCTTCCCACGCAGGACAAAGACATCTTTGATTCTCACCTAAGAGAGTGCCAGCTACAATGTGATGACTGACAGGTAGCAGGGCAGAGAACAGAGGCCCGAACAAGGCTGACAGAAGCGGGTGCCTACTGGAACAGGAGGGCGGACCCTCTGTGCTAGAAATGGTTCTAAATATTTAACATGCTCATTAGTACCCCCTCTTTTTTGAGGTACCAGGGATCAAACTCGGTCCCTTGTGCATCCAAGGTTGGTGCGGTACCACTGGAGCTAAATCCCCAGCCCTACCCTGTTAGTTTTTTGAGACAGGGTCTCGCTTTGTAGTTCAGGCTGGCCCTGAGCTCACTATGTAGCTCAGGCAAGCCTCGAACTGAGCAATCCTCCTGCCTCTGCCTCCTGAGTGCTGGGATGACAGGCGTGAGCCACCACACCCGGCCACCCCGTTAGTTTTTTAATACTTGCAGTTACATAAAGTAGGTATTAACCATTATCTCATTTTATAAATCAGGAAATAATGTTAAGAGACTGTAAACTGGCCTCTCACACCTGGTGGAGGTAAGATTCAAACCGAGGTCAGGTGGAACACATACCTAGTTATTTTAATAGATCTGACAGGTATAGTTTGAAAAAAATATTAAGAATCCAGCCTAGGAAAAAGCATCCACATTAGAGAGAGGTCTGGAAGCCAGACCTACGAGAATCAGTTGGGGAAACTTGACACAGTTCACCTGCAGGGGATGAAAGAAACTAAGTGAAAGTTAATATCCATCTTCAAATATGGCAGAGCTGTTAAATGGAAGAAAAATTTCACTTGCTTTTACTCGCTCTAAAATGCAGAACAGGCAGCAAAAATGGGGAAAATGCTGATTTTAACTTCCTCATTTGACTTCCTCATTTTCCCTTTATACCATCCAGGGAGTGAAGATGAAATTTGTTCATCTTAGAACTATGGACCATGGAACGTGTTTTCTTATGAAACGGTGAGTCCTCAGCCGGGGAAATGTTCGACCCAACACTGGGAAAACTTCCAACAGAGGAGACGTCGGCCTCATTCGACAGTAAGAAACTGAAGGGAACAAACGCTAAGTTCTTCCTCGGGCTCCAGCAAAAAAGTGACAACAGGGCCGACGTGGCTGAGCAGGAGCCGCTGTCCGAGAGCTCCGGGCCGTGGCTCTGAGCGCGAGGCCGGGGTCGGGGAACCCGCGGTCCTGGCGAGGTAAGGGAGGGTCCCGGGTGCAGACCGCCGCCACCCGCCGGGTCGGGACAGCCCGGTGCGCGGGTCAGAGAAAGCGCTGGGCGGTCCCTGAGGGGCCTCCGGACGCTGCCTGCACGGGCAGCAGACAGAGCACCACGGGCCCCAGTGGGCGGCCCGCCCCGGGGCTGGCGCCTGCCCGGCGGAGCAGGGGGAGGAGGGAAGCGGAAACGCGCGCGAGCGTGGTTCTCCCCGAGCCGGGGCGTCTGCGGCCACGGTAAGGAGCCAGCAAGGGCGTCTTCGGAAAGCAGCTCCTCAGACGCCAAGGACAGCAAGCCAGGCAGAGGCTCCCCCGACCCGGGCGAGATCGTAGACCTCAGGCTGGGGGACACAGCGTCTACACCCGGAAGCCAATCACTGTGGGAAGGTTGGACGGAAATTCCTGATCCTGATCAACACAGGAAGTTCCAAAACCGGTTGTCTAAGAAGTACAAATACAGGAGCGAACTGGGCATCCGAGTCTGAATTCTGGCAGTGGTCTTTATTTTCATTCAGAGTGGTTTTTAACTGACCACTCTGTAGTGTCTTTTCTCCATGATGTCTTTAAGGAACTAAACTTCCTCAAATATTTAGATATAAAAGAAGGAATAACGTGTTCTCCATTAGTTAAAATGAGTAAAGGCCGTGATGTGGCCAATTTAACTTTTTTTCCAATGCTGGTTACTCAGTGTACCTGGGAGGGGCTTATCAACAGAGAAATGGGCCATTTCACCGAGATACACCCTCACCCACTGCCCCAGTATCTGCTGAACACTTTTCTTGGGCTGCTCAGTTTCTCCGGCGGAAATTCCTTCAGTTTTTGCCTGAGGGATATTAGTCTGTTTACAACACTGTACTTTTCGAACAAGGAAAAGGGGGCATGGATCTCACTACTTGCTAAGACTTTTCACTAAATCCCCTTGCTATTTTACTTTATTTTTGCAGTGCTGGGAACGGAACCCACAGCCTCGCATATGCTATGTGGTGTCCCACGCAAGTCTGTATCGGGAAGCCGGTGGGCCTGCGTGGAAGACACGCAGGGAGGCCGAGGGGTCTGGGCTGGAAGCTGGGGTGACCTCTCAGGTGAGGGGAGACCAGAGAGCCTCTGAAGAAACAGAAGCAGATCCACCCTCCCTGGGTTCCCCAGTGTCCCCCCAGGGAGCCAGCTGCCTTAGGCTGGGTCTTCCCTAGCTGTGGACTTGCTGAGCCAGTTCAGTTGAGCTGCTTTTACTTAACTCGACCAAATTAACCATCACAATAGGCCTGCTGTCATCTTATTTTTCTTTGACTTGCTTTCAAGCTTCCACAATTCTGTTAGCTTGGTTTCTTTGTCCTTGTGGAGTTTTTGCCCTTTTTTTTTTTTTTTTTTAAGGAAAGGAGTTTATTTGGCTTACAGTTCATACCGGTTTCAGACCATAATCAGCTGGCTGCAAGGCAGGGATGGCAAACAGGCACGCACAAGGTAACAAGCAAAGGTAACGAGAGAGTTTAACAGCATCTTCTTGCCCCTTTTGTCTTGTTCAGACTCCTGGGATCAGGGCTGTGCCAAACGAAGCACTCATGTGTAGTGGTTTAGCGATCACACACCCTTAACCCAGCCTCACATCCCAGATTCAACTCTGAAAAAGACAGTCCCACCTCATCCGCATGAGGCTCGGTGGGGCATCTAAACACAAACCGTAACATTCCGCCCCGGGCTCCCCAAAGACCCATGCATATCACTTTATACAAAAAAGCATCTAGTCCATCTTTAAGAATTTCCAAAATCCTAATAGTTTCAGCTTTGCTGAAAAGTAAGTCCAAATTTGGGGTTTTGCCTTTTAATTAAAAAGTACTTGAGGGGCTGGAGATTTAGCTCAGTGGTTCTGGCACCTGCCTCGCAAGCACAAGGCCCTGAGTTCAATCCCGGTAACCACATACAATGCTGGGCGTGGTGACTCACACCCACCAGCAATCACATACCACAGTGCCAGGTGTGGTGGTTCACGCCTCTAATCCCAGCACTCGGAGGCAGAGACAGGAGGATTGCTGAGTTCCAGGTTTACCTGGGCTACCTAGTGAGCTCAGGGCCAGCCTCTACTACAAAGCGAGACCCTGTCTCAAAAACAAAACAAAAAAAGTACTTGAATGTTACTAAAGGAGAAAATGTAAACACCTGTGCACAATCTACAACATTTAGCTAGGAAGAAATGTTTAACAGAGATATTCAAAGACAGAACGTGTTGACTTGGGCTTTAGTTCTGGGTTGTAGCGAAGGAGATTGCCTAGACCTAGAGGGTTTTTACCGCTGAGCACAGCTACACTGGGAGGGAGACAGATGACACCAAATAATTCATAATAGAAACAGGTTTTCAAAGTAATAAAACCCTGAAATTTTACCTGAGCAATGGAGTCTCAGGTTTTCTTGCAGTAATATTGACTAAAATTCTGCCAAAGCAATGTGAGCAGAAATTGATATGTGCAGCTTTCTGGTTTGATAATAAAAGAAAAAGGCTGTGTCCTTCCTTGCACGGTCCCTGCACACTAGACTGTAGAAGGGGCTAACTGTCTGGTTCTCAATAAATAAAACAAAGAGCAGCAGCAGATCAACAAGAAAGAAGCAGTCTAATCTTTTTTAAAAAATTTTTTTAAATAAATTGAGTTTTTTGGTACAATAACCTTTGACAACTTCACGAAGCAAAAGTCATTGATACCAACCTGGAGTTTCCTGTCACAGGAATTGCTAACCTCTTTAAGACAAGTTTGTGTTGAGGCTCTGCTTACAACAGCACTTAAAATTATCTTAACCATTTTGGACTTTAAGATCCCTTACAGCTCTAAGAATCTCTGAAAATATTAAGAAAATGCAGACATTCCATTTTCCCATAACATAATAAAAAACCAAGGTAAAATATGCTGACATTATAAAAGTCTGAATTTAAAAACGGAAAGCAAAAAGTCGTTATATATATAATGTCCCCTGCAACTTTCTATCCATTTGATCTACAAGTGTTCCAATATTATGTGTCCACTATCCTAATAAACAATATGTAAACTCTCATATTGGAAGAAGCACTTGGCTATCAGTGGTCGCTTCCTAAGAACAGGAAATAAGATCATATTTTCCTCAAGAGGAGAGATATCTAAGAAAAGTGATTACAGGGACAGTGTCTCACAAGGAACTCATGTTTCCAGAAAGCACGTGGCTGTTTATTATCACTATGCCGATTATCATATACAGTATTAATGTTGTCAGTGTTGTCTGGTGGGGACAACTCGGCCATGGCATTAAGAGGATCTGGTGTGAAATGCAACTTGACTTGGCTCAGTCGTGCAACTGGAAAAATGACCTAAACCCTGTGCCTTTTATCCCAACTATAAAATAGAAACAATAATGTGTTCTGTTTTCTTCAGTTCTTCTGACAGAGTTTATACTGGTTTATTTTATATTGATTTTCTGTGAGCTTTGGGTTTTCACCCGTAAGAGAAAGTCTGCTGAGTCACACAGCATGTATTTAGACTGCCTGAACTGCTGCTTCTCAGTCTAACAGTATGTAAGACTGGAAAACCCAGGTAAGGTGAAAAAACCTTTATTTTCCTTTTTCATTTCCCTTGGAAAAGACAAACGGCTCTGAATAGTTATTTTCGCTATATAGTCACAAGCTACAGTTTATGGTACTTACTTGATTTGATTTCAGGCCAGTCAGCTTGTTCTATCCTATGATCTTCATACTTTATGTCCAAATAAGCAAATATGTAACGAATAATTTCTGCTCTCCCTCTCATATTAAAATAAATCAGTTTGTAGTTTGGCATAGTGATTCCCTGGAAAAAGAAAGAGAGAGAGTTTTAACAGCTTTCTCAAGGTGCACCGATACTTGGGGAGATTTTAAAACTTTATGGTGTCTTTTGAAATAATCAGCGACGTTAGAAGATATTTCAAAACCGAATTTATAAATGATGAATAATGTGAGAACATTTGAGAGAAATAAGATCCTTTCTCTCCCCCCCCCACTTCCCGACCTCTACATCAAGTAAATATTCCAGTGAAACAACGAAATTCAATTTTTTTTCAAATTTTATTTATAACATATTCAGAGTAAGAGGGTGTCTCTGAGAGTGGAATGAAAATCTTTCCATTTTAAGCTATTTTGCCCTTTTGGGGCATAGTTTTTGCTTTGACAGAGCTCAGTTGTGAGGAGAGCTGGATAATAATACAGTGGACCCTCACGTGACTGGCCTCACATGTAAACATTTTGGGTTACAATAGGAATTTTAGTTTTAACTTATAAGCAAATTCTTGAGTTACAGCCTGAATGTCAGCTGCCTGTGCAGCTGTAAACAAAGACTCATGATGCCAGAAAAGCATATGTAAACATACATGTTAGCCTGCGCCCAGATACACATGTTTGTGGATGGGATTTTGGCCAGTGCTTTATGTAATCTGTACAATTACTGCTGTTGAAATGGCTCCCAAAAAGTTAGGAAAGTAGCTAAGGAATGAAGGGAAGGAAAAGAAAGCCATCACAATCAAAACGAAGGTCTCAGATACAGATTTAACCCTTAACGAGTTGTGGAAGGGACGTTATAACGTTCTTTCCTATGTGGCGTTAAGTGAGAAATCCCGGGCCAGTGTCTCTCCGAGGACACTGAGATCTTCCTGGAAGAAAGTGTGGCCTAAGATTACACAGGAGGGAGACTCTGAAACCTGTGTAGAAGAGCCCAAGCCTTCGGTAGACCCCGAGGTTGATGACACTGTCCCCATGGCAGAGTCCATAGGCTGCAGGTGAACAGTGGGGATGCTGAGGAATTGGTGGAGGAGACTCAGAGAGCACAAATAGACAGATCAACTAGACGAAAAAATCAACAATGAAATACTAGAACTGAACCAAACTTTTGAATACTTGAATGGACTTAATAGATGTCTACAGAATATGCTACCCCACAAAATTAGAATATACATTCTTCTCAACCGCACATGGGTCATTCTCCAAAGCAGACCGCACATTAGTTCATAGAATATGCTTAAGTAAATGCAAAGGAATTGAAGTTATCCCCTGAATACTAACATACCATAATGCTTTGAAATTAAAGGCCAATAGCAAAAGAAATTCCAAGAACTTCATCAACACATGGAAACTGAATAACACTCTCCTGAGTAACTGATGGATGTGGATGAAATTAAGAAGAAATCGGACAGTTTCTACAACTGAACAGTAATGCCAGTACAACATACAGGAACAGGGCTCTACGGGACACACTGACCGGTTCTGAGGGAAATTCATAGCAGTGAACGTCCACACCAGGAAAACAGACTGAGCTCAAGTCAGCAACCTAATGCTGAACCTCAAGCTCACAGGGAAGACAGAGGAAAACAAACTCAAGGCTCCCACACGGAAGGAAAATATCAGGATCAGAGCAGATCCTTAGTTTAATGATCTTAGCAGATCATTAATCAGAAATTAATGCAAAGGAGATTAAGAGAATGACACAAAAAGTCAATGAATCAAAGAATTGACTCTTTGAAAAAATAAAACTGACAAACCCTTAGCCAACACTATATAAAGGTGGGGGGGAGGAAAAGGCTCAAATCCATGCAGTTAGGAATGAAAAAGGGTGAGACCAGAACAGACACAGCAGAAATTCAGAGAAGAGTCAACATCTACTTTGAAAATCTGTCCTCTAACGAGATGGAAAACACGGAAGAAATGGACAGATTCCTAGACACATAGAACTTCTAAGGTTGAATGAAGAAGATATAAAAATTCTGAACACCCCAATATCAATCAGTGAAATTGAAAATATAATTAAAAACCTACTGACGAAAAGTCCTGGCCTGGATGGCTTCACTGCAAAATTCTGTAAGACTTTTAGAGAAGAGCTAATACCACTATTTCTCAAATGCTTTAATGAAATTGAAAGGGATGGAGGACTTCCAAATTAATTCCTCAAAGCAACTGTTGCCTTGATTCTAAGAGCAGAAAAGGCTGAATCAAGAAAGAGAACTACAGGCCATTCTGCCTAATGAAGATTGATGCAAAAATTCTCAGTAAAATATTGACAAACAGAATAAAGAGGATCATCAAAAATCTCATACAGGGACCAGAGATTTAGCTCAGTGGTTCCAGCACCTGCCTCACAAGCACAAGGCCCTGAGTTCGATCCCGGTAACCACATACAATGCTGGGCGTGGAGACTCACACCCAGCAGCCATCAATACCACACACCACAGTGCCGGGCGTGGTGGCTCACACCTGTCATCCCAGCACTCGGGAGGCAGAGGCAGGAGGATTGCTGAGTTCCCAGCTTGCCTGGGCTCCATAGTGAGCTCAGGGCCAGCCTGAACTACAAAGTGAAACCCTGTCTTAAAAAAAAAAAAAAAATTCATACATTCTGACCACACTGGATCGATCCCAGGGATGCAAGGATGGTTCAACATATGTAAATAAATATAATACACTACATTAACAGAGTCAAGGACAAAAACCATATGATCATCTCAATAGACGCAGAAAAAGCATGTGACAGAATCCAACACCCATTCATGATTAAAACCATCCAGAAAATTGGAATATTTAACTTAATAATTTTAAATTTTGCATTTAAAAATGACAGAACAGCAGGCACATAATCCCAGGGACTGAGGAGGCTGAGGCAAGAGGATCACAAGGTCAAGCCCCAGGTTGGACAGAGTAGTAAGATCCTTCTTTAAAATTGAAAAAATATTTTTTGAAAGGGCTGGGAAGTAGCTCAGTGTAGAGGCCCTGGCTTCAAAACCCAGTGACACAAAACAAACAAATCAGAAGGAACTCACACAAGTGTTTAACTGACTGGTGAAAACTAATAGAAAATTCATAATAAATCCAATGAAAAGTATATAGGCTGCTGTCCAGAGGACTTCTCATCTTACAGAATGTAGCAATTTATAAGATGTGCCTTAAAAATGGCAAACTTAGCCGGGCGTGGTGGCTCACGCCTGTCATCCCAGCACTCGGGAGGCAGAGGCAGGAGGATTGCTAAGTTCGAGGCTTGCCTGGGCACCATAGAGAGCTCAGGGCCAGCCTGAACTGCAAAGTGAGACCCTGTCTCAAAAAAAAAAAAATGGCAAACTTGTACAATTTTAAAAACAAATTACAATAAAGGGCATCATTGCCATTAATCTCCCCCAGAATTCTTTCCCCTCACTTTGAACACACGTGACCCATCACTCACGCCACTTCCTACGTGTCTTCAGCTACACAGCCGTGGCTGCCGCCGCGTCTCAAACTGAGCCACGACACCGACCGTTCATGGTCCTCGGGACTCTGGGAGCAGCCAGGGTGCAAATGGTGCCAAACCTGTGACTAACGCGACCGAGCAGGCGCCGAGAGGCCGCGCGAGCCTGCTTTCCCGCAGGACGGCGCCTGGGCGCACCCCGCAGACGCCGCCCTGCACCCCATGCAGACGCTCGCAAAACGGGACGTCCGGAGCCGCCTCAGAAGTGCCAAGGCCCAGGCATACATGCCGCTTAACCCGGGGAGTGTTGTGAGGGGCGTTAATGGCCATATGTCTTTCACGGTAGTCGTTTTTTAAAAATTTAAACATTCACCATATATTTGTGTCACCCCTTGTATCTGTGTTGCAATAATCCATGTTTGTTAAAGCATTTCTTTCACCAAGACGAAGAACTAAAAGGATGAAGGTAGTCAGGCGTGGTGGCTCACGCCTGTCATCCCAGCACTCGGGAGGCAGAGGCAGGAGGATGGCTGAGTTTGAGACTTGCCTGGGCTCCATAGTGAGCTCAGAGCCAGCCTGAACTACAAAGCGAGACCCTGTCTCAAAAAAAAAAAAAAATGCATGAAGGTAAAACACATGCCACCAGGTGTGATGGGGAGCAAGTTCAGGGCCGGGGCGATGGCGGGAGGGACTGTATGGGGCAGCGAGGCCCCGCCCCCATGTCTAGGGCCGTGGGCCGTTCCCCTGGCTCTAAGCTGAAATCTTCACCTCAACACTGGTAATAAAAATACTGTTCATAAAGTACCCACTCAGGGCCTGACACGTAGCATGTGTTCAAACAGAAGGAAGAGAAAGATCACATCAGGCAGAAGGGTGGAGACGAAGGGCTCCTTCTATAACAGGCGCGGCAGTCCAGCCGTGGCGATCTTACTGTGTCAGCTCTTCAAGGTCGGGTATTTGATGAGCTCATTCTGCTGCTAGTGTCTAAAAGTTAACTGTAAAAATTGAAGAGCGAGAGAAACATTGCCTCCCCCAAAAGCAACGGAAACCCACTGCAGCGAACAGGACTCTCAGTCTGGAGAGGGCGCAGCAGAGGGACCTGGCCCTTCCGAGGGAGGGCGACCGGGGCCAGGGGTGTAGCTCAGGGGTGCCCGTGCCTGCCTCGCAAGCGTAAGGTCCCAAGTTTCTCCCCCCAAAAAGAGAGGAAAGGAGATCAAAGTCTCCCACCAAGGAAAGGCACAAAGAGGCTTGGCTGGCCCCAAAGCTGTTTCTATAAAGTAAAGGTAAGGTCCAAACTGCAAACCTCAAGGTAAACTGATAAAAAGAAAAAACTATGGAAAAAATAACAATATTACCAACAAAAGGGGCCATGATAGCAGGTAAAGGAGATATTTTAAGAACCTTAAGCTAACGTTACAAATAACTTCATACTCTAAATCTGAACATTAATTGGAAAAATGTTTATATATATATATATAATTGTGCAATATATAGATATTTCACAATTTCATAGATAAGGTGGCCCTTTTGCCATTCACAATGAATAACCTATGGAAGGAATAAAAGATAAAACTGTCCTTGTTTCCTTCTAAGGTGGCTGTTTCTCTTTAAAATGTAAGAGAATGTACCGCAAACCCGACGACGTCTCAGATGGCAAGCTGGGGACCCAAAGAGCCACAGTCACACTCGGACTGCACCTCAGCCGTGGAAATCGCGTGCGGGTGACGTGGCTATGATCTAACCCGGTGCGTCTGACTCGGGCAGCACAACGTCCGTCCCACGCCCTCGCTTCCCGTTAGCTTCGGCTCTGAACCTGCCCGCTGTCCTGTGTTCGGAATCCCAGGTAAGGAAAACCTTACACGCTCCCTGAAACAACGCAGAAACATGAAGTAGAAAGTGTCATCCCGTATAAAGATTTCTTTTCCACCTAAAACTAATTCCTGGCTTCCTTGTTTTCCAAAGAAAGCGTGTAAATTTCCCGACTCAGCATGGCAATGAAAAGCCTATTGAGAATTATTTAAATAACAAGATAGACAATTTCTTGAGAGCACATGAAAGGACAGCTAAATTTGTGGACAGAAATTTGTGCATCTAAACTCATAGTGTTGGCCACTGAACACTGGAGGGTTAGTTTGTAGTGTCTGTTAACCTTGTCAGGAGTGGCGGACAGTACACTCTGGGCTGAGGACAGCAGGTCTGAGCCCAGCCTGCACAGCTGAGTGACCATGTCATAAAATAAAAAATAAAATATGACCAGGAAAATAGTTCAGTGCATAGGCCCCAGGTTCCATCATCAGAATCTTCAAATAAAATAAATAAAAGCAAAATCTTTTACAATTCACACAAAAAATTTTGAATATTAAATATTTTTCATGACAAATGATAGCATTCTTGAAAAGTTCTATCTTGGGTACTTCCTCCTAGGTTTACCACCATTTTTACTTTACATGGTGCCATTTTTTTTTTGGCTGATTAATAACAAGAAAATAAAAGCAATTTAGAAGCAGTTTAAACATGAATATTGCTACAATTCAATACATTGGAACAAGCCATTGAATTTTGACTAGGATGTTAAATTTTACTAAATCAATATCCTATTCCATAGTCTGTTGTTAAGAGTGCATTAAAAAGTCTTAAAAGTTCTCATCTCTGTCAGAAAGGTAACAGTTCAAATTCAATCCTCTGGCAAAGGAGGCTCATATTCAAATATTACATTAAATATCTTAATAACAAAAAGGGACTAGAACTACTAAAATGATTTTGATACGTAGAAATCTTATAAATGAGGAAGTAAATATTAGCCATTTTATAACCATTCAAAATATTGGCTTACTTAAGTCTAAAATATAAAACAAGAGTCAAACGTTTTCGGGTACTTGTTATCAGCACTTACTACATCTTACTGTTACTTTGTAAGAGATTTAATTAAGCTTTTTATTTTCTGATAAAGATATATAATATACAGTAATGTAGAGGATCATCTTTCCACTCCATTTAAATGGACGCTGGTATTTGGTAATGTAAAATAGCAAGGAGCTGTTGGCCTCTAGAGAACTTCTGTGCATACTGCCAGAGCAGCGACTTGGCAGCCAGCAGCTGCGGGGACCACTGAGTTCTGCAGAAGAGTCCACGCTGGAATTAAATTGCAGAGCAAGAGAACGTGGAAGAATTGTAAACTAAGTCATCGATCTCAGTTACACACCGGCTACACAGTCTGGAATCAGTAACCCGGGACCTGCATTCTCCTATGAAATATCAAGTAAATGTCATCTTCAGCGCTTGCCTCACCCCAGAGCTGGACTGAAATACCGTCTGGGAGCTGTGAGCTCCAGTTTCCGGCCTAAGGGAGATGTCTTACAGCGTTTCTGAAACCAAAGAAAGATATAATACAACTCTTGACAAAACCCGGAGACCCTTCAACAAAATGGACCTTAAAATAAAAGCACTTAGTACAAATAAAATCCCTGAGCGTAAAAATTAAAAAGAATGCAATAAACCATGAAATAAGACCCTCGATTGCTTCCCCCATTGCAACGCCCCTGGGGAGCACTGTGCCATCAGACTCTGGGCCGGACGGGATCCTTTCCTCCAATAAGGACTGTATTTTCCGGGTTAAAATCAATCCAAAGGACCATTTAAAATCTCCTCGGCCTTAGAAACTACCGTCCGATTTCCACCCTCCAGGTGCGGCGACGCCGCGCGGAGCGCACGGCGGGCACCGTCACTTACTGGCGGGCGCGAGGTCCGGGGCTCGCTCGCTCGCTCGGCTGCGACCGCTCGGCGGCTTGGCTCGGGGAGCCGGTGCCCGCGGCGCAGGAGCGGGACGCGGCCCCTCCCGCCTCCCCGCGCGCCGGCTCCTCCTCCGCGGCCGCCCAGGTGCTCGCGGGGACGGCGGACGGGACGGGAGGGGAGGGGCCGGGGCGCACGCGGGCCCGGCTCCCCGGAGACTGGCGGGGGCCGCGAATCCCCTCCCGAGCCCGGGCGCTGCTGGGCAGGGGCCGGAGCCCGCGATGCGGCAGCCGGGCCCGGAGGCCCGGCTGGGAGCCAGCCCTGCACCCGGGGACCCGCTCTGCTGTGGGCCGGGCGGGTGCCGGAGCCTCCGCCAGGACGTGAGAAACGGCCGGAGGCGGACGAGGCTGCAGCGGCGCGTCCCGACCCTCCCGGGAGCAGCCCCAGCCCCGCGCCCAGCTCGCCGCTCGCCTCGGGACGGACGCCGGGGACCCGAGAGCCGCAGAGGAGCCGGCGACCTTCCAGGATGTGGCCGTGGACTCCAGCCCCGAGCAGCGGGCTTTGCTGACCCCTCCCCAAAGCAGCTCCGCAGAGACACCGGGACCTTAGGAGCCGGCTGCGATGGGAAGGGCCGGGATGCGCAGGAGGCTGAAGAGGAGGCCGACAGTGACTGGAGACAGCCAAACGAAGAGGGAGGGAGATGCTATCCGGACACGGCGGAATCAATGAGAAAACGTTCCTTGGGACTCCAGATGCCAACGTGGACATAAATCAAGGTGGTTTACACTCCGCTTGCAGGGTTCGCCCGACCGGGCCTTTGGCACTAAATGTGCCCATCACAGCTCACACTGGACCGAAGACTTACGAGTACTTGGGACGGAAGAGAAGCTACGTAAATGTAACGGACGCGAAAAAACAGCAGCGATTTTCAGTCCTTTCCCAGGCATTGAAGGACAAAGACTGAGGAGAAACCCTATGAATAGGATCACTGTGCGAAATCCCACCTGATCTTAGTGAAACTCACCTTAGAGAGAAGTTCTCTGTATATAAGAACAATTTGAAAACCTCCACACACCCGGTGGATGTTCAGATCCGTGAAAGAAATCACACTGAGGAGAAACCCTGTCTGTACGCGGTGTGGGAAATGTTCAGTACACAACATTGTTGTAACATGCGTGCAAGACTTGCACTCGGCATTAATTCTGTTCCTGTGAGCAAGCTGGGAAAACTGCCAGCATTCGGCTGTTTGCCAAAGGCCAACTCAAAATAGGGAGAAACCATGTATCTAGAAATGCGGGAATGCTGTCAGTACGCACACGTATAGCTGAATGCATGAAAGACGTCTCACCAGGAGGACACTATCTATGTAAGCCTATCTTGGGAAGAGGGCTTTTTTTTATGTAGTAGAGCCCTGCAGGAATAATTAGTACAAAAAGTTTGATATATTTCTCCCTAAAAATTTCCAAAAAATACAATTCCAGTTAGAGATATCCTAGAGATATACAAGAGATCCAAGATATCCAAGAGATATACAGTATACACATTCTGTATTTTTCAGTAAATCACTTAAATATGTGGTTTATGTATCTGAAGTATTTAATATAAAAATGAGTTCACATTAGGTATTTCTGTCTTTGAGCTTATCAGTGTCTTAATTAAACATGGTGGGGGCCAAAGATCTAGCTCAGTGGTTCCAGCACCTGCCTAGCAAGAGCAAGGTTCCTTGTTCGATCCTAGGTAACCACATACCACAGTGCCGGGCATGGTGACTCATGCCCACCAGTAATCAGTACCACACACCACAGTGCCGGGTGTGATAGCTCACGCCTGTAATCCCAGCACTCGGGAGGCAGAGGCAGGAGGCTTGCTGAGTTCAAGGCTTACCTGGGTTACATAGTGAGCTCAGGGCCAGCCTGAACTACAAAGCAAGACCCTGTCTCAAAAAAAAAAAAAAATTAAACATGGTGAATTAAAATGCATTTTTAACTTTCAAGTAGATGGTAGTTTTTCTGTAGTCTTTATAATTTGGAAGTATAGTTCACTGAAAAATTTATTTTTGTTAATTTTAGTAGGATTTTGCCCCTGCCTTTGTTTTAAAGGTCTGGTTTGTATACTATGCATTCTGTGTAACAAGATTTTTTAAAAAACTTTTTCCCTTGATTGAATTTATTGGTGCATTTTAGGTATACATTATGGTCACGTTCATCAGTGAGAGTTTGTACCTGTAATTGATATATCTTGATTCTCACTTTTAGCAAGATATTTAATTAAAAAAATAAATAGATCTGCTTAACAGCCCAAACCTGCCAAGGACTCTGGCTTGTCTTGGAATTTATAAGTCCTTGCATATAAATAATCCAATGTATTTGCATACAGGATAAAGTCAAGCATGCCTACGGTCCATTTCCATCTGTTCTGAGTCTCAGCGCCAAAGGCTTCTGCAGCGGTAGAGCCGAGTCCGTAACCTCCTTCTGGGTCTGGGCTGGCTGCTCCTCTCTCCGCAGCCTCCTCCCCGTGATGTATTTTATTTGTCTGTCACTCCGGAAGGTCTGACGCTGGGTTATCTCTTGATACTGTTATCTCCTGGTGCGAGAGGTTTCCTGGACTTGTCACAGGGTGCCTTTGGTGGCCGAGTGACCCTAGTCTGCATGCTTTTGCAAATCACCTTTTCATAGGGACTTTGGGAATTGGCACTGCTGCCTGTACGTTCTGTCTGCACTCATTTCTCAGAAGAGCCATCTTGGGGCTGGAGGGTTAGCTCAGTGGTTCCGGCACCTGCCTCACAAGCGCAAGGACCTGAGTTCGATCCCCGGAAACCATATACAATGTTTGGCGTGGAGACTCACGCCCGCCAACAATCAATACCGCATACCACAGTGCCAGGCGTGGTGGCTCACGCCTGTCATCCCAGCACTCAGGAGGCAGAGGCAGGAGGATTGCTGAGTTCGAGGCTTGCCTGGGCTCCATAGTGAGCTCAGGGCCAGCCTGAATTACAAAGCGAGACCCTGTCTCAAAAATAAAAAAAAATAAAAAAAATAAAAAGAGCCATCTTGCCCAGAGTAAACCTGGAATGGAAGATTCCAGCACGCTAGGCCATGGGAACCTTTGTATAAATCTTTAAAAATCTTCATATAAGTTTATACCTAGAAAAATTAGAAGTGCATATCAGCCTGGTTTAGACATTGATTTTTTTCATTCCCTAAGACAGGAACTGACTCCAGCTGTCGTCTTTGAACGGCTCAGTGAAAAAACCCAGAGGAGGAACCCCACCAGGCAGCGCCGAGCCGCAGACTGTCCAAGGAACATTTCATTGACAAGGCGGCTCTCGCACATTACACCCATACTCAGGAGTCTTAACCTATCCATCGTGTGGTATTTCTTATTTCTGAAGTGACTTTAACTTTGAAAAATGGTTAGTCCCCTTATTACACACATAAGAAGTAAACATAAAAGTTACTCTGTAAAAGGTTTAACTAAGAAGACACAGTGTGGCCCCGATCACCCCTCTTTGAGTCCAAACCAGATGCAAATAGAACAGGCTTGGGAGCCCCGCAAAACACATGCACTGAGTCATCCCTGAGTTTCCTTTGGGGTTCCTGCAGCACAGTCCTGGGAGTGAACTGAGGGCCTCTTCGCCCCCAGGCAGAGGAGCGAGGGGAAATATCACAGCGACTCAGATCGGGCTCAGTCCTGGAGAAGATCGGGACAAAGAGGACACACTCCAGTGTGACCGGATGCACTGGCCGGAAACCAGGCCTCCACGTAAGGGCAAGGTGACCGGACGGACACACTGCTTCAGAGAGCGGGCACCAGCCCCAGTGGAGTCCTGCCAGGCATCGGCCACACGGCGGGTGACCAGGGCCCCCCGGACCCGCCACTTCCCACGACAGTCTCTGCTCCTTCCGTCCACGCTCCTTATGTGACTGTGTCCCGCTGGCGCCCACGACCCAAGTGAGTGTCCTGAAGCCTTAGTGGACGTTCCTGGCCGTGGCCCACACTGCACCATGTGGGCTGCACCTTATAAAGCTCCTCTGTAAAGTGGCGTCCCCAGCTACCCCTCAGGTCCCCTGCTGACCCTCAGGAGCTTTCTCGGCAAAAAATATCTTCCTACTGTGAACCTCCTTTGTTCCTAGAATTCGTTCTTCGATTTTTAGAAAACAAGAACTCAGCATATCACACAGTTAACATGTTGGGAAATATCACATTTCATCTCTGGTATTATTTCCAGCAACAGTTTTAATTCCCATTGTATGGATTAAAAGACTGAGATATTGGAAAATCACCCAAATTGCCCAGCAATTTTGATGGAATGAATATGACGAAACCCCGGGCCTTCTGATGACAGACTGCTTTAGTTTAAGAAACTAAGCTCAGGCGGGGCCGGAGTGTTAGCTCAGTGGTTCCGGCGCCTGCCTCGCAAGCGCAAGGACCTGAGTTCGATCCCCAGTAACCATATATAATGCTGGGCGTGGAGACACACCCACCAACAATCAACACCACATACCACAATGCCGGACATAGTGGCTCACGCCTGTAATCCCAGCACTCGGGAGGCAGAGACGGGAGGATTGCTGAGTCGCGGCGGCTTGCCTGGGCACCATAGTGAGCTCAGGGCCAGCCTGAACTACAAAGCAAGACCCTGTCTCCAAAAAGCAAAAAAGAAACTAAGCTCAGATATGTAATAAATAGCTCCTTCCTCATTTTTATAGCAATTATATGCTTTATACCCATTCTGTGGCCGGAATGAGGTGGAAGAGACATTCAGTCACTAGTCATCAAGCAACATGCTGTCGGCGTCACCAGATCTGTGTGCAGCGCCCTCTGTGGCCCCTGCAGAGCCTCTTTCTGCCACTTTCTTGCTCCAAAGTGGCAGCTTCATCACCTGCGATGCTGCCAAGATCCCACTTGCCCAGTGCTCGACACAGACATGTTTCTGTGGTCCTCCGATGTCCCGTCAGCACGAAGGGTCTCGGGCCTCTGTTCTCAGGAGCCAGCTCTCCCGCTGTCACCTCTTCTCTGGCCTGGTGGAGTTTCTCTGAGATCCCTCGCCTAAGACCAGCTTCGGGATTGCGCCTCTGCAGATGGGGTTATTCTGGTCTGTACCGAACCTTTGATGGGCACCGCCACAGACACTCGTGATGAAGTAGGGGACAACAACGAAACAGGTCTCCACGGCGAGGAATAGCACGTGAGCCCTTCGAAGGCCGGATGAGCAGAGGGGTTCCGAGAGGCCCGACGCCTTGAGGGATCCATGCGTGAAGGTCATGTCTGCAATCTGCCTAAGAGACTCCCTTCCCCTTCCAGACTCTTATCAAGGCTCAAGATTTCTTTTCTGGGGCTGGGGCTGCCATGCATTTCTTACTGCTGCTCAAAAGCCAGCATTCAGTCCGCATCCAATTCAAATTCAGTCCTCCTTACTTTCAAGCCTGTGTGGTCAGTGGCAGTTCAAGGTCATGAGTAACAGTGCCAGCCAGGAGTCACCGCCCGCTAGTGGACGTCATGTCAGCCACACCTTCGTGCAGGGCCTGATGTCTCTTAGCTTTCTTACTTGCTAGGCATGGTAATGCACATTTGTAATCCCAGCACTCTGGGAGGCTGAGGCAGGAGGAATGCCAGATCAAGCCCAACCTGGGCAACTGAGAAAGACTTGCTCTCAAAATTAAGAGAGAAGGCCAGGGGTTTGGCTCAGTGGTTTCAGTGCCTGCCTCACAAGTGCAAGGTCCTGAGTTCGATCCGCAGTACAAAAAAAAAAAAAAAAGAAATAGGACTGGGGATGTAGCTTAGTGTAAAGATCCTGGGTTTAATTCCTAGTTACACACATACACACACACACGAGTCATCCTCACTTCCCAGAGCTGTAAGTGACTCAGTGTGTATAAACCGCTCGGCACCCTGTTTAGCAAGAGCAAGTCTCAGTCAGTCTCGGTGGTCACCACAAAAACTCTTTGATAATGGAACGTGGCGACCCATGTGCCAGTTCCTCTTTATTTATTTCAGTAAAAGGGAAGTGTTCGGGCCTGATCCTCCTTTTCCAGCCCCTCCACTGCCGGTGGGGAAGGGAGTCCTCAGCACAAGCCGCAGAGCTTGCTTACTTGGCTCCTACGCTGATGTTCTGTTCGGTTTTACTTAGTTTCCTTGTCATAAGAAGATATTTAGGGAACTAAAAACATACATGTCAAAAAAAATATTTAAGGCAGGCTTGAGCAGTTAGGGCATGAAGAGCCTGCTGCTTTCTGCCTCCAACCTACCTTCATGACTAAAATGTGCTGGCAGTTTTTAGTGTCTCTGTTCTCTAGAGGTCAGTGACCACGCCATTAATATTGTTTTACTATCTGCCTCTTCCAATGCTGTGAAGAACGATTGGTCTCTATACCTGTGTCACTGATTCATTCTGCAGCCTTCTGACAAATGGAAGATTTTTTTTTTTTTTTTAAAGATGACTCTTGGAAGAAACTACAATAGGAGTTAGTTAAAATGTGTTAAGGCTCCCCAAAGGGCAGGCGTCACACAGAGCGCTGGCCTCACTCTGCCTCACGGGTCTCCCAGAACAACAGCAAGGCCTTCATGTCCTGCGCAGCGACACAGGTGCGTCGTGTCACAGGGACGTTGATAGGTATGACGTTCCTCACACGTTCAAGAGATTTCATGTGTGTTCCTCTGGCAAGGGTGGGAGGAACATAGAATTGAGTCAGTAAATTCAATTTTCAAGATTTTTCCAGAATTAGTTAATGTCGCTTCTGCACCGTTACCATCTTGTCCTGTGGGAGGAAGGGCGATGTAAGAAGTCCCACCTCTGTCTTTACCCTGTTCCGGGTAATCCCAGCACTCAGGAGGCAGAGGCAGGAGGATTGCTGAGGTCGAGGCTTGCCTGGGCTCCATAGTGAGCTCAGAGCCAGCCTGAACTACAAAGCGAGACCCTGTCTCAAAAAAAAAAAGAATCAGGCTGGTGCTGTCTGCTGACTGTTCTTAGATTGGCCTGCGATACGAAGACAGGAAACTACTCAGAACAGAGGAAACAAGACATCTTGGTTTCTGCTGACACAGCTAACATCTGCTGTGCTGTGGCTATAGAAAAGAGAAATTCTACTGAAACTGGAGATTTTTTTTTTTCTTTTGCAGTACCGGGGATCTTGGGCCTTTGTGCATCCAAGGTTAGTGCAGTACCACTTGAGCTAAATCCCCAGCCCAAACTGGAGAATTTTAAAAGAATAGATTAAGCTTCGATCCTTAGTGCACAAATACAGAAATATAAAAGACATGCAGCTTATTAGAAGGAGCAGCAATTTTCATTCATATCAAAGTAACAGAAAGATCCAGAAAACAATGAAGAAAGTTATGCTAAATATATTATTTTCTGGCTTCTAATATACTGTTTCTGCTTCAATACTTTGGTTCTTCATAATCCTGAGAGAGAAAACAACAGCTGCTGCCCAAATGCTGGGCCCCGGTCCATGAAGGCTCCGGATGGCTCTTTGCTAGCAGTGTGCACACTTGGCTGGTCGAGGCCACCAAGGAAACTACAAGCTCAGTTACCATTAAACACCCAACTTAGGGACAAGTTCTAAAATTGTTATCAGGTCTGGGGTTTGCAAGAGTTCCTACAAATGGTTAAAACTGTCCTCCTTCCACCCCAGCCGGTAGAGATTACGTGGCAGTGATTTGAAGACTTGACTACTTGTACATAGTAGCACCAGCCCCTTCACACACGTAACACATAAGATGGTGACGTCACAAGATGTCACACATAAGACTGTAGATATTTCAACAGTGCTGACAGTCCGACTCATTTCTTTCTCATCCTTTATTTGTTCTTCTTTTTATGAGTACATGTTTGCAGTGCGTAACGACGACAGCCCTTGTGTGGAGTTGGTGCGTGTACACGACACCGTCCGTTCTTTTCCATGCCCTTGCCCTCCCTTCGCCCTCCCCTCCCTCCGTCCCTTAGATCCCGTCTTATTTGCGAAAGATCTGCCTCCTTGTTTCCCATTGTCTACCTTTTACTCTCTATTTGCATTTGCGGTTTCTCACGTAAGCAAAGTCAGGCAATATTTAAGCTTGTGTGTTTGACTAGTGTCTTTCAATGACTTGCCAAGGTGAACTGAACCTTCCCCCTCTGAATTCGTTTGTTTCCTCTCAAAGTCCTATGTCCTTTTAAAGAGGGCGACTTGCCTCGATAAAATACTGTCCGGTAAAATACTATTTATAAAAGTGTATATGTAATTACTGTGAGAATGCCATTCAACTAACATGGACACCGGGAAGCCGAGGAGGCAGGGCCCTGCGTGTGACTAAGTCACAGTATTTAAAGGCAAAATCTACTCCCCCCACCTGTTACTTCTTCTGTAAAGAAGCGAGTTACAGAAGCCCATAGCAATGGCTAGATGATTCTATCACTAAGGTGACAGCATTCTAAAAACCTCGTTTCTAAGGTCTGACTATAGAACAGCGTGTTCTAAAAACAACACTAAAAACATACAATCTGCAGCTGCGCTGATGGGTTGGGTGGACAGTTCCCATGGAGACAAGGGCTGGGTTCACAGGGAGGTTACAGGATACAAAGTGGAGCTTTCTAACAAAATGGCTATTTTTCTGTCACGTTGGGCCTTACAGTATCACTTCACAACGGCGATGTTCTGTACCATGTGGCAGCTCTGTCCTGGTGCAGACATCACGGGGGTAAGCGTTTACACAAGCCCGGGTGGTCCGGCCTTGGTCCTCCTAGGATTTAGGGGTCAGTTCCTAGGCTACAGACCCGGGCCACATGTCACTGTACTGGCACCGCAGGCAGCTGTAACGCAGTGCCAGGTATTTGCATATTTAAATATATGTAAACATAGAAACAGTGCAGCAAAAATATGGCATGAAAATACTACAGTTAGATAAGGCACTTAGGCTGAACAAAACTTACAGGGCCAGGCATTGCTCTGGGGAGTTGGGGAGGGAGTGGGTAACATGAAGACCCCGGACACGACTGTGCCGCTTGCAGGCTGCGAAGGTGCGGTCCACTCAGGCTGTACTGCATACTGTTTCTAAAACTGTCTCCTCAGTGCTAAGTTAAACAGCTTCCTGTAACTTTTTGACTTTATACTTTAAATTCTTTTTTACTTTTCAACTCCTTTGTAATAAAGTTTTGCTTAAAATACAAACATTTGGGCCAAAGGTTTAGCTCAGTGGTTCCGGCACCTGCCTCGCAAGTGCAAGGTCCTGAGTTCGATCCCCGGTAACCACATACAATGCTGGGCGTGGAGACTCACGCCCACCAGCAATCAATACCACATACCACAGTGCTGGGCGTGGTGGCTCACGCCTGTCATCCCAGCACTCAGCACTTGGGAGGCAGAGACAGGAGGATTGCTGAGTTCGAGGCTTGCCTGGGCTACATAGTGAGCTCAGAGCCAGGCTGAACTACAAAGCATAGACCCTGTCTCAAAAAAAAAAAAAAAATACAAACATTTTACGGCAGTATAAAATTGCTCTTCACATCCTTATTCTATAAGCTTTTTTTCAATTCTCAATATTTGAGGTGTTAAACTTTTTTGCTAGAAACTAAGACACAAGTACATGCACTGGCCCACACAGGGTCAGGACCATCAGCAGCACCGCCTTCCACCTCCATGTCTTGTGCCATGGTGAGGTTGCCAGAAGCTGCCTGTCCTGTGACCACAGAGGCGTCTTTTGGACTTCAGTGGTCCTTCCCTTCACACTCTGCTTGGTCGTATCAGCCCAGCCCAGTGCTGATCTCCATACAGCCAGGGATGCCACAAGCCGTCCAGAACTGGGGTGTCTTCCCAGTGTATTGTGCAATTGTGGGAGTAGCTTGGGCCACGCCCTCCTCAAGTAATAGAGTTTACAAGTTGCTGTAATTCATTGATCCACTGTTTGGAGAAAGAAGCGGCACTTGGAGGAAGAAACACCACTTCGATACTGGAATGAAGATCAGCATAAAAAGGATCATGTGTGGAGCATTAGCCACAATAAGCAAAGTCTGCCAGTTCTGTTATTCTCCAACTAGTGCTTTATTTCACTGGCGCAAAACTCAGGAGGCAACTGAGAGAATGATCTGGCACCTCCCTAGTCTTCTACTGCACCAGCTCCATAGTGTTCCTGGTGGTGTGTTACAAGCCCTGCGATCCTCTCCGGGACAGATCAGTTTGTGCCACTGCTCACAGCAAGGCTACTAATCCTGACCTTAAAAGCCTTGTGTCCAGCAGTGAGTTGGCTTCCTCATGGGTGAAAGTGCTTTCACCATCTGTTTCCTGAACAGAGAGATTTCACCCCTATTCTGTACAATGGTTATTAACCTTATTTATTGGCTTGATTGACTTGGAGTCACTCCAAGGAATTGCTAAAGCACACTTCTTGGTGTGTCTGGGTGGGCCATGGGGCGCCATCTTGGGTGTATGGCTGGCCCCTCACCCTTCCTCTCTGGTGCTGTTCTGCTCTGCTTCCCAACTGCGTGAGGCAGGGTAGGAGGACACAGCCAGAAGCCTCATGGAAAACTCACCCCCCATGAGTCCCACAGCAAAAGGGTTAACAAACAACAAAAAAACAAAACTGGAACCTTGAGGACAAGGCCGAGCCCAGGCTCCACTCTTCCTACTCTGAGCAGAGGTAGCAAAAAGCCAAACACTGCACAAGCAGAAAGGGCCAATCACCCAAACTCACTGTACCTTTATTTGGTACCCGGCCTTCACACCCATAATTCTAGCATCCACAGTAAGGACAGTTAAAGATCCCATATGGCAGGGCAGACATCCTTAAATCTGAGTAAGTCAGTCTGAGTAATTAAATCCGAGTAAGTTCCAGTAAGTCTTAAGGCCAAAACTCCTAGTGCCATAGTCCTTGTAGTTTAAGATCCCACAGGGCAGAGCAGACATCTGTAAATGCAAGTAAGTCGTAAATCTGAGTAAGTCATCTGCAGTTCCCCGCACCCAACCACCATGAGCTAAATCGCTTTGGCCCGCCATGCCCACCCACCATGCTGTTTCTGCCTGGCTGGCAGCCAGTCAGCCATGGACTGAATCCCTTGAAATCATTAGCCAAATCAAACTTCACCTCCTTTAAATTGCTAGTGTCAGGTATTGTGTCTCACGGATAAGAGAGTTGACAAATGCACCCTGACAAGTATTTTCCTCCACTGTCAGCTCATGTAGTTTTCAAATATCCTTCGCTGCCTTCACATCATGTTCACAGATTTACAGCCCACTTACACATTACATAATAAGTAGTGATTCTTGAATTATTTAAGAGCTGCCTAGAGGTAGGAGTAAATTTGACACTGTAGTTGAGTGCAGCCTTTTCCCTAAACATTACAAACTGCTTTGGCCATGACTGTTGTAGTGCTGAGAGGGATACGCCTCTGGGTCTGGTCTTCAATCCAGATCATTAGAAGTTTCTCCACATCTGATAGAAACCCTTGCTGACTGTTGATTAGTCTCACTGCCTTCAGCGAAGCAGATCATTTTACAGCTTCTGTCACTTTGTGCTTCTTCTTGAAGATTGCAGCCATGGTGAAATAGAACATGCCTGACTGGCAGTCACAGATTTTCCAGCTTCAAAGTCCTCAGTTCTGATTTTGTTCCCAAGTCAACCAATAGCAGGATGTGGCCTCTCATGTGCAGTATCAGCAGTTGCTTTCAAATCCTCAGAGCATTTGTAATGGATGAAACAACAAGAGATTCTATAATATGCATTTTTATAGCAAATTTCTTGGGAAATGTGTCTTTTAATAATAAATATATGAGTGTTTTCTTTCATTATCTTAAGAGCTACAGAATGGAAGTAATCCAGTTAAATATATGTATTGATCCCCTAAACCTGTAAAAAGTCACAATTCTTATGTATGCTTTACTTGAAGTTTTAGAACTTCAAGTAAAAAGAGAAAAACTTCTCTTTTTCACTATTTTTTTTTCTTTTTGAGACACGGTCTCGCTTTGTAGTTCAGGCTAGCTCTGAGCTCACTACGTTGTCCAGGCAAGCCTCGAACTCAGCAATCCTCCTGCCTCTGTCTCCCGAGTGCTGGGATGACAGGCGGGAGCCACCATGCCTGACCTCTTTTTCACTATTAATGCCTAGTTTAAAACTCATTACTTAAATTTCTGCACCTGCTCCTTCCAAAACAGCTGGTTGAGTATGTTCCATTGACAACAAATGCTAATCTCATTTTTATCCCAAACTCTTACCTTCTAGAAACACAGGAAACATATGAACAAGACCAGAATCCTGCTAGGCAAACAAACGTTAAATTCTCTAACTCCATGTCCACTACCTTGGGCAAACTGTGGTGAGATGTGACCAGCAAATCCTGCGTGACCCCACCCCATGGCTCTGCCCGTGGTTGTGGACCTCAGTGGGCTGGCTATGCACACTCCTCTGGCTTCCCCAGCTCTCCACGTGCCTTGGCTTTCCTGCCATCCTGGCGTCTCCACCGCACTCTCAGCTTCACTCTCATAACTTGATCCACCTGCCTCCCGGGCACACTGCTGGCCTCCCGGGGCTCCTCAAAGCTAGGCGGAAGCCTTCCTGAGCCCACAGCTCTTGCATTTTGCATGAGTATAAAACCAGCACCCTATGGATGGAGGCCTGTGGGCAGCCTCTTTTCTTCTTGCTGGTGGTGCAGGGGTCTCCAAGTACCAGGAGGTTGAACAGGGCGAGCTGGATTCAGGGGAATCCGTTCTTGAACACCTTACCAGAGGGCTCTCTTCTCAAAGCAAAGTTTTCACGTTTATACTCTTCAGCCTGCGAGGGAGGGTTTTACTGATCCCAGACATGCTTTCAAACTGCCTTTTTTCCTACTGTCTTGTTGTGAAATAGCCAGCTAATTTTTTTTTTTTTTTTTTTTTTTGAAGACAGAGTCTCGCTTTGTAGTTCAGGCTGGACCTGAGATCACTATTGTAGCCCAGGCAAGCCTCGAACTCAGCAATCCTCCGTCTCTGCCTCCTGAGTGCTGGGATGACAGGCGTGAGCCACCACGCCCGGCACTGTGGTATGTGGTATTGATTGCTGGTGGGTGTGAGTCTCCATGCCCAGCATTCTATGTGGTTATCGGGATCGAACTCAGGACCTTGCGCTTGCGAGGCAGGCGCCAGAGCCACTGAGCTATATCTCCGGCCCTAGCCAGCTAATTTTTAATGCTAATCTTTTCAGCAACCAAATTCTCCTCTGTTCTGTCTTTGCAGGACACACTTTGACTGGAGCTTGTTTTTCTGGCCCAATTCAAAGCTTTTAAAATCATTCAGCATGGCTGTTTGCTCTTGACTCTCAGTGCAGAGCTGGCTAAAATCCCCTAATAGTGCCCACATCACAACCTGAATCTTCAGCTGCCTTGAAGTTTCCTCTACCAGATTATGTAGTGTGCAACTCTTACAGGCCTCGGTCTCCTGTACAGTCTCAGGACAGCAAAATATAGGCCAGTTGTCTGCTAGAGCATAGCACGTGTTATCTTGGCGAACAACTACCTTGATTCCAACTGAAACCTCTTGAACCTGGTCGGCATTCTTGTCTCATCAGCTTGGCTTACAGCATTCTAGGACCGCTTCCCTAGCTAGCACCTCCAAACCCTGCCAAGCTCCTCTGATGAACCAGTTCCACAGTCACAGCAATGACCCCATTCTCCGGCGCCAAAATTTGTTTTAGTTACGTACTTGCCACTGGGACACAACACCAGCCACCCACAACGTAAGGGAGGAAAAGATTATTTTGGCTTGCATTTTGTAGGTGTTTCAGTCTCATCGGCCACTGGCTCTAAGGCAAGACCTCGTGGCAGGGGGAATGGGAGAGGAGAAACAGCTCACAGGATGGCGGAGGGAGTCAGAGAGATCAAGGGAGGAGGAGGGAGAGACAGCCTTCCGGGCCCCTCCCCCAGTGATCCACTTCCTCAGCCAGGCTTTACCGTTCAACATATTTAACTATAAACCACCAGCAGACTAGTTCAGTGGTGAGTATCATGCACCTATGATCCAATTAGCTCTCCGGAGCCCCACCACTGAGAGCTTGAGGCTTTGGGAGGACATCTACACATAAACTATAACATTTGGAATTCAAATTAGTGTAGCCTTTGTGGAAAACAATGACCAGGCATGGTGGCACACCCCTGTCATCCCAGTACCCCGGGAGGCTGAGGGAGGAAGATTACAAATTTAAGCCCACCCAGGTCATTTAGAGACTTAATTGGGAGACCCGTCTTGCAATGAAAATAAAGAGTTGGGATATACCTCAGTGCAAAGGCCCTGGGTTCCATCCTCAGTACCACACACACACACACACAAAGTCTAAAAATCAAGCTGCTATGTGATCCAGCAATCCCACAGAGAGGTATCTATACAAATGAACTGAAATTAGTATTTGAAAAGACGCCTGTATTCTCATGTTTATGTCTGTATTTCCATATTTATTGTGTCATTTGTAGTGCCTAAGACACAGAATCAACTTATGGGTCCCCCAGTGAGTAAGCAAAATGTGGTATAGGAGGACTGATGAAAACTCTAGTTAAAGTTTTAAAATGTTGTTACAGTAAAAGATACAGGATCGGGCCGGAGGATTAGCTCAGTGGTTCCGGCGCCTGCCTCGCAAGCACAAGGTCCTGAGTTCGATGCCCGGAAACCACATACAATGTTGGGCGTGGAAACTCACGCCCACCAGCCATCAATACCACACACCACAGTGCCGTGTGTGGTGGCTCACGCCTGTCATCCCAGCACTCGGGAGGCAGAGGCAGGAGGATTGCTGAGTTCGAGGCTTGCCTGGGCTCCATAGTGAGCTCAGAGCCAGCCTGAACTACAAAGCGAGACCCTGTCTCAAAAAAAAAGATACAGGATCACTAATCCTTCTCAGTGTCCTCCCCCTCACTGTGCACGCGTTTATCTCTTTATTCTTGCCACTCCCTAAAGCAGTTCTAGCAGTCCTCTTTCGTGAAGTCTGGACAAAGTGTCTCCCACAGTGCAGTTGAATGCTGCTGCCCAGGGTCATCGGGCGGAAAGGCAGGACCCTAATCACAAACCTCTACCTTCTCTGTGGGATCTGGCGCCCTGTGACTATCGGCTCTTCCCCAAATGACTGTGAAAGGTAAACATTTTGAATCATTCAGAACACTGTGACAGCCCTGGCGGCGCAATAAAGACACGAAAAAGGACTCCCGGAACTGCTTCAGAAAGTGCCAGCCGTGAGGAGCGTGAGACACGGGGGAGTACTTTATTCTGCGGGGCATCGATGCCACTGAGGGACAATGTGTCTTCTACTGTGATAATTTTTTCTATTTAAACACAAAATGTATTTTTTGGTCACATGTTGTATTACATGATAAAATATTATTCAGCCATAAGTAGAATGAAATTCTGTCATTTGTAGCAAAACAGATGAAACTGGAAGGTCTCGTGCACAGTGGAATAAGGCAGGCACAGAAAGACAAATACTGCACATTCTCACACGTGGGGCAGGAGGGGTCATCCAGGAGGGGGCGCATCTGCAGAGGAGAGCTGTGGGCACTGAGCGGGCCAGCCCGAGAGAGGTCGTTCAGACCGCAGCGGCAGGGCTGCCAAGTCCTTCGGAGCTAGCTCTGGCCATACCCTGCCCAGCTGCTGGGCCAGGAGCTAGAGGGCTTCATGTCCACTATGCTTTTGTCTTGCTTTCATCCAATTCCTTTCTATGCCCCAATCCTCCCTCTCATCATAGGAATATTTACTGCGTCATCATATGTTGGAAGTAATTTAACTTTTTACAGGTTCACAGCTAAAAGTTTGACTCGAGCCTCAGAAGAGTTTTTGGGCTTAGACTTTTCAGCAGTGCTGGAATGGTTAAGAATTTGGTGAATTACAGATGAAGTAAATGCATTTTGCATAATGAGGTGGACGTGAGCATTGTAGAGGTCAGAGGCAGAATATTACGGTTCATGTACAAAGTGTCACTTAGACCTTTTATGTCCAGAGGTAGGTTCTTGAAGACTGACTGAGTCACAGGGGCACTGTGCTTATCAGTGGGTTCATCCATTGATGATTTCATAATATAATGTGCTGGGGGGGGGATCTTTGCCATAGGAAGTATGTCACTGGAAATAAAACCTGGAAGGGTGTATTTTTATCTCACTTCCTCTTTTTGTCATCTGTTCTCCCGATGCCATGGGGGTAAACATCTTTCTTTTTTTTTTAAATTGAATTCTTTATTGGTACATTTTATATGTAACTCACAATAAACATCTTTCTTCTACAATGCCTTTCTGCCATTCCATTTTTATCTTGGAACCACTATCTCTGTATGCTATATTTTCTTTAGTATCATAAGAATTGCAATTATTTTATATAGACATTTTTGGATTGTGGAAAAAATCATCTGGATTTCCATTATAATGGGAAAATTCACTTTGATTATAAGTGCTTTGGCTTACAAGCATGTTTCCAGAACAAATTATTCTTGCAAACAAAGTTTACTGTATTTGCTTTTTTCTACGTCAGACATGGAAAGTCTACTTTCTTTTCAACTAACGGCAGAAAATGGTGAATCTGTAAGAACACGTTCCTCACATCAACACTCAGTTGCTTGACGCTACTGAGTCTCAGTTTGCTGCTGCAGTTGCTCTGAAAGCTTTTCATTTATTCCTACAGAGTATTCTTTTCATCTATAAGGTCGATAACAAGTTTAACATTTTTCTGGCAGATATTTTCAAACTTCTGTTGCACTTTCTGAACATGTCTTTCAGTTGCTGCACAGTGATCACAAAATCCTGCTCTTAATCAATCTTCTAAAATTTAATGTTTTCATGAAAGACTTTCTGTTACTCTCTCAGCTGTAGGCTTTTGGTGAAGACTTCTTCCAGTCTCTGTACATGTAAAATTCATTCCTGCTTCAGTTTAGTTACTTTTACCTATAAACCTGTACTCCTTTATTATGATACTCTTTCAGTTTCGTTCGACATTCCTTAAAGTTATTAGATACATCTACTGAACTAGAGTTTCCATAACTAGTTACAGAGTTATCTGCCTCATTGAATAGGCTCCACATTTCTATTTGTGTAATATTTTCTGAATTTTTCTATTGCGTTTTATAGGCTTGAAGTTGTCTTTGGACAGCTCAGATACTCCGGAGCTGCTAGGACCCAGCTCCTGGGTTGGGGGCGGGGCTTCTCGCGTCTTCCAGGATGCCCTTGATTCCTCCACAGCCCCTGCAGAGAAGCAGATGCCTGCTGGGGGTTTGAAGGGGCTGGAGCTCATTGTAGTCCTTTAACCCTTGGTGGAGCCCTTAGTTGTGCTTTTGAAATTAAAACTATGCTTGTCTCACTGACTTGCTTATCTCAACTCAGAGACGGAAACTGAATGAAACCACTGGTGTTTTTTTGGTGTTTTTTGAGACAGGGTCTCGCTTTGTAGCTCAGGCTGGCCCTGAGCTCACTATGTAGTCCAGGCAAGCCTCGAACTCAGCAATCCTCCTGCCTCCATCTCCCAAGTGCTGGGATGACAGATGTGAGCCACCACGCCCTGCACTGTGGTGTGTGGTATTGATGGCTGGTGGGCATGAGTCTCCACGCCCAGCATTGTATGTGGTTACCAGGGATCGAACTCAGGACCTTGCGCTTACGAGGCAGGCGCTGGAACCACTGAGCTAAATCTCTGGCCCCACTGGTGTTTTCTTTTCCTCAGCTTCCTCATAGGTACCTTTTGAAAAACAGAATTATTATGATAATAGATCCAAAAATTATTTAATAAAGTGTAACACTGATTATTCTTGTGCATAAGTAATACCACTGGTTTTGAATTCTTACAGGGTTTCACACTGAGTGAAAATATAACCAAATCAACTCTCTCTTCCTCAGGATTGCCTTAGTTTTATGCTTGGTAGGACTTTTTTCTTATCATCCCATGTAGATAGTTGTAACCATAAAGAACAGAGCAAGCAGTCAAGCAAATTGAACTCAACGTACATTCTTTTAGGAAAGTGTAGTCCTAATTTCCTTCCCAAAGATACTTTTTCAGGAATCATGGGGGGGGGGCCAAATCAGAATATATTCTAACACTGATCATTCCTGGGGGATATAAAACTAAAGGTAGAGAGTGATGATGGTTGTGCACCGTGTGAACGTAGCCAGTGCCCCTGAACTGTGCATTCAAAAATAGCAGACAGTAAATCTTATGGTATGTATAGTTTACTACATTCAACATACTTGAAGAAACTATTTGCCTTAAATTAAACTGAAACTTAAATAGTACCAAAGCCAACTGTCAGCTTTCAACATCTATTGTTTGGTCCAAACCTTAAGGTGACTACCAGTAGTGGTTTCTACCTAGTTGCCAAATCTTTCTGAAAATATTTGGCTTGGTTTTGAAGGATGATATTTATTGGATACAAAAAATACCACTGATGTCCTTATTGATTTATTAAAAGGAGTAAAAACTGTCCCAGCTGAGCTCACTGTCACACCACGAGCCCCAAGAAAATACTATTGCCTTACTGGCACGTGTGTTCAGTACAGACATTTATTTGTATTTGCCAATTATTTCCCCAGAGGTGCCATATGGCTGCTTTTAATTTACACATGTCAAACTGCTTTAGTTGATCTCCAAACCATCAAGCAGCATTTTTCTGGAAAGTTGGTTGATGTTCAATGTCCATCCTCGGGCCAAGGTACGTGCTCAGCTCTTCTCTACTGGGACCAATGTTCAATACAGAACTGAGGATTCCATGATGGAGGAGATTGTTGTCAAATATCTCATAGCATTAGTAAGCCAAATGGTTGTGTGTTTTTAATGTAAAACTGAACTAGTCTCAGAATGTTCTCCATGCTGTTCTCTTTTTTTAAATAAGAAATAAGCTATTCTGCAGTAAAAGTAGGTATAGTTACTGAATTTTTTTATACATTGACCTTTTCCTTAAAACTGTTAAAAATAATTTAATAGGGCTGGAGATTTAACTCAGTGGTTCCAGCACCTGCCTCGCAAGCGCAAGGCCCTGAGTTCAGATCTGGTAACCACATACAATGCTGGGCATGGTGACTCACGCCCATCAGCAATCAATACCACATGCCACAGTACTGGGCGTGGTGGCTCATGCCTGTCATCCCAGCACTCGGGAGGCAGAGGCAGGAGGATTGCTGAGTTCGAGGCTTGCCTGGGCTACATAGTGAGTTGAAAGCCAGCCTGATCTACAAAGCGAGACCCTGTCTCAAAAAAAAAATTTAATATAATTCCATCTAGTAATAGGTATTTTTATTGATCTAAATATACTTATAACTCAGACTTGTACAAAGTAATTATTACCCAGCTAAATTCCAAAGTTTTGTTGCAAAGTATTATTTCAAGTCTTGGTCAGTGATGCTTAAGAATTTTCTTTTGGCCGGGCGTGGTGGCTCACACCTGTAATCCCAGCACTCGGGAGAGAGAGGCAGGAGGACTGCTGAATTCCAGGTTTGAGGCAGGAGGATTGCCTGAGTTCCAGGCAGAGGCAGGAGGATTGCTGAGTTGGAGGCTTGCCTAGGCTCCATAGTGAGCTCAGGGCCAGCCTGAACTACAAAGCGAGACACTGTCTCAAAAAAAAAAAAAAAAAAAGAATTGTGACTATTTCAAATACAAACCAACATTTTCAGAATGCAGTGTTATAAAAGCTATCACAGAGACTTTTGAGGTGTTCCCTCTGGGATTACTTAGCCCCAACAGGAGGAGGCCCTCAGTAGGTAGCATGTGCGGGTTTACCTCTTAGTTATCCCCTAAAGCTTCCTGTGACCACAGGTGGGAGCTGAGAAACGTGACTGGGTCAGAGAAGCACCGCGGCTGACTTGTGTGAAAAGGTGGGACTGAGTGAGAAGAGGTAGATTGCTGTTGCATCTCCTTTTCCTGCTGCTCTCCTGAGACAGACTCCCGGGCACCATGCCACAAGCAGCCCTCCTTCTGCGATGCCCCTCTGCCATGGCATCCTGCCTCAGAGACAGCCAACTATGGACTGGGCTGCTATAAACTGTCAGCCAAAATAAAGCTTCTCTCCTTCAGGTTGTAGGTATTGGGTTCTGTTTCCCAGTCACGAGGAAAGTGACTTAAGGCAGAGTGTGGTGGGTAAAAGAAAAGCCACAGTGCTACATCTCCTGATTCTGCAATTAAATGTTCTTTCCACTCAGACCACAAAAACTAATAGTCTAATACTGGTGCAAGGAAAAAAAAGATAGTTATGCAACTGAGCATGTGGTTCTTAGTCTGTTTGGTGTTACTATAACAAAATACCCAGTCTGGGTAGGTTATTTAATTCAAAGTTGTGGATACTGAAGAGCATGGCACTAGCATCTGCTTGGTTCTGGTGAGAGCCTCATGTCATAGGTCATCACTGTGGTGAGAAAGCACGAGGAAGAGGGGCTCAGAGAGGTACCAGACTGCTTTAACCCAGCCTGTTCTTGTGGGAACTAGTCCAGGCCTGTAAGACCTGCCTTCATCCCTCCCAGGAATGATATCCCATGACTCAACACTGCCACCCTGGAGACCAACTTTTCAGCGCCTCTGAAAGACCTTCAGGGTGGCAGAGGTAAGTACAGAGTAGAAAAGGCATCCAAATGGAGAGATTAAAATATGTTTCCCAAAGGAGATGATGCCAGACTTTAGAGTCCACTAGTAAAGAAGAGAATTCTTGGACCAGTGATTTAGCTCAGTGGTTCCAGCATCTGCCTTGCAAGCACAAGGTCCTGAGTTTGGTCTTGAGTTCGATCCCCAGTACCATATACCACATACCACATACCACATATCCAATGCTGGGCGTGGTGACTCATGGCCATAATCCCAGCAATCAGTACCACACATCACAATGCCAGGCGTAGTGTCTGATGCCTGTAATCCCAGCACTTGAGAGGCAGAGGCAGGAAGATTGCTATGAGTTTGAGGCTAGCCTGAGGGTTACATAGTGAGCTCAGGGGCAGCCTGAGCTACAAAGCAAATCCCTGTCTCAAAAAAGAAATTCTCCATGTAATGAAAACAGCATGCAGTGCTTTAAAAGCAGATTAACTCTTGGGCCAGAGATTTAGCTCAGTGGTTCCAGTGCCTGCCTCACAAGCACAAGGCCCTGAGTTCGATCCCAGTAACCACATACAATGCTGGGCATGGTGACTCACGCCCACCAGCCATCAATACCACATACCACAATGCTGAGCGTGGTGGCTCATGCCTGTCATCCCAGCACTTGGGAGGCAGAGATAGGAGGATTGCTGAGTTCCAGGCTTGCCTGGGCTACATAGTGAGCTGAGGGCCAGCCTGAACTACATAGCGAGACCCTGTCTCAAAAAAAAAAAAAAAAAAA
>PVIC010001771.1:0-86054 GCA_004025085.1 Thryonomys swinderianus | reverse complement strand
AGACTCACGCCCACCAACAATCAACACCGCATACCACAATGCTGGACGTGGTGGCTCACGCCTGTCATCCCAGCACTCGGGAGGCAGAGGCAGGAGGATTGCTGAGTTCGCGGCGGTTTGCCTGGGCACCATAGTGAGCTCAGGGCCAGCCTGAACTACAACACGAGACCCTGTCTCAAAAAGCAAAAGCAAAAAAAAATATATATATATATAAAAGGGCTAAGGATGTAGCTTAGCTCTCTCCCTGAGTTCAATCTGCAGTGCTGTAACAATTACTTCACTAGTTAATAAATTAAAATTAAACCTAGAGATTGAGATTATAGATGCTAGATGCTATGGGTGAATATTAGATGCTGTTTGAAACTGAACACATACCATGTAGAATTGCCGCATCCCGCCCACATCTGCCCAGCACATCTTGGATGGTGGTTTTGGGGTGAGGGGAGGGGACAGGACAGGTGGGCGGTCCCTACCTGAGCAGGTGGTTCTTCGGAAGAGCCCTGCGCACAAGTGTACACCCCCCCAGATGGCAAAGCAGAAAATGCTCTACTGGCTTCTCGAGGCTCTGCGGGGAGCGCTTCCTTCAAGAGGCCCCAGATCCATCCTCCTGGGAACGTGAACTGATGTCACAGGTGGTGTCCAGAAGGTCCTGTGTCACCCGGAGAGACCTTCCGGACCCCAAACAGGGCTCCTTCTGCAGACCCGAAGTAGAAACAGAGCAGCAGTGGGAGGGGAGAGCAGACCGCAGTCCACTTGCTGGGCCAGCTCTGGGGACAGTCCCGGATCCTGGGCCAGGCACGGGCGGTGCTGGCGGCTGGCGGCTGGCGGCTGGGTGCTTCTGGAGCCTACAGCCACCTGAACCAGGTAGTCGGTTCTGCTGCCATTTGTTTTTCATTCTGAGATTCAGGAAAGATGCTTTGAAAACAAAGATCCGGAAAACAGCTCCACTAGGTTCTTCTGCAGCTGGTTGCATTCCCTGAGTGAGTTTGGCGGTGACTGTTTCTATGGTTACCTGCTTGCTTTAACTCTAAGTGGAGACTCTCCCTCCTCCCTTCCTGAAGTCTCCCAGGGGGGCCGCTGCAGCTCCCGATGAGGCCTAGAGGAAGACAGGTCCGTGTTCGGCCATTTGTGAAAGGAAAAAGTGTCAAAAAAGAGAGTTCACTTAGCCACGGAGCCGGGGCCGCGTGGGGCTCACACGTGAGACTGTAGACGTGCTTGGGGGAGAAGGTGCTGGTAAAAGCACCACAACAGCTGTGGCCCGTGAGGGGGTGTGGCCATGGTCACGGAGACCCGAGCACCAAAGAGAAGAAAGGAGGATCTTTCCTGAAGCCCCTAGAATTTTCCAAAAAGAAAAGGCCAGGCCTTAACTAAAGCAGCATGACCAGCGACCACATCTGTGTCACTGAACATGGGCCCACAGGTGACCACTGCAGGACCGTTCTTCCCCGGGAGCCTCGTGGTCGGCATGTGGACTTTCCTGGAGTCTCAGGAGAGAGGGCATCTCGGCTTGAGTGCTTGTGACTTTCTAGGCTGCTTACGACTTTATTTTTTTTTTTCAGCAATGGGGTTTAAACCCAGGGCTTTGACACGGAGATATATCCCCCGCCCATTATTTTATTTCTTATTTTAAGATAAGGTCTTGCTAAATTCTCTCTCTGGCTGGATTCCAGTTTTTGATCCTCCTACCTCGTCTTCCCAGAGTACTGAGATTACAGGCACTCGCCACCAGTCCCAGTTTAGGCTGGTTATTGTTTGTGGCAGAGAGGTGTCCCATGCAGTGCAGAATGTTTGTGACCGCATCCCTAGCCTTTGTCTGGTAACCAGCCACCCCAGTCCTCCCAGTTGGGACAGTCCTAAGTGTCTGCAGACTGTGGGGGTAGGGTTGGGTTGTTCCTGATGGAGAGTTAGAGTCATTTGTCCTTGAACAAGTGGCTTGACCTCTCTGAGCCAGAGTCTGTCCCTTCTCCTCCTCCTCCTCCTCCTTCTCTTCCCCTCCAACTCCTCCTCCTCCCCCTTCTCCTCCTCCCCCTTCTCCTCCTCCCCCTTTTCCTCTTCCTTCTCCTGTGGGCGTGGAAGTATAATGGGGATCGATTCCCGAGATAAAATGTTTGTTGGGGGTTAGTCCTTCCCTTCCTAAAATCTCTGTAAGGAACACTAACTCTGGTCCAACAGTGAATTAATTCATCAGCTCCAACAACAGCAACCAGCAACACCATCAGCCAGGAGCCGGCTTTTTCTTGGTTCAAGTGGATGAGCTTTCTAGGCAGGAGGGAACATCAGCCCACAGGGCTCTGAGGTCCCGAAAGGGTTATGTGCAACAGGCACTGAGATTTCAGATTAGCAATGGCCGAGATGAAATTAAATATGTACTGTAATTTGAAGCACTCACTGTTTTTCATGGGAAAAGAAGTTCTCCCCACTTAGCCTCTCCAACTCTTTTGTCCAAACGCTAATGGTATGCAAATATTTATGATTCATACATGTCCCTTGTAATTCCCCATCATGTTTTAACAATAAACACTGCATTTTAACAATGAGGCAGAATAATCCCTTTGTCCTATGGCTGGGTCACGCAGCAGCATCACTGGAAGCCTCCACCCAGGCTGGGGGAGTTTGCGGCTGGCTGGGCCGGACCACAGGCCTCCTGGCTGTGGCCCCGGAAGCCTTCAGTAAGGTTTTATCGCAGCTTTGTCATAGATCACAGTAAATGTGCATGTCCCTTCGTCTCTTGTGGCCATGTACAAGCCAGAGAATTGATTGACCCAGCTATTATTTCAAGGCGGACGCTATTCTCCTAATGTCTCGCATTCTGGCCAAACCCCTGGGCCCTAGATCACACTCATGGCATTGTGTTCTACTCAAGATTCCTCCAATTCGGAATCTTCCCATAAAAACACACGTATCTATTTGGGAAGATTCCCAAGATTCCCTTAGGAAGGTAGCATGACATAATGAAAAGTGGACACACTTGGCGGGACCCCCCTGAGATGTGCAGGCCTCAGTATCCCCTTCTGTGCCATAAGTATGGCCAGGGTGGTAAATGGAGATGGTGTGTATGCTACAGGATTTAGGAAGGAGAGGTGCAAACCACCTCGACCTTGTTCTTCCTTCTATGCTGAGAAGTGCTGAGGGAGAAGGGAAGAAAGCTGGCTCAGCTGGGGATTTAGCTCAAGTGGTACCTTGGAAGCACAAGGGCCCAAGTTCAATCCCTGGTACCACAAAAAAGAAAAGAAAGAAAGAAAGCTGGCTTGTCTGAATCTGAAAGTGAGGAAGGATTCTCTTTTCCATGGTCTACTGCTTTGTAGCAAGGAGTTTCTATATCCCTCTATTTTTCCTACTAAGGATCTCATTAAATAAAAATGCCCAAGACACAGGAGGAGACTCCTAGTCACAAGTGAATGCATACCTAATAACAATGTAGCTACAAATACTTATTGAGCAGTGTCTGTATGTCCGTCCCTATTTTGTCATAACTGCTGTCCTCTGCGGCCCTTCTGACTGCATACACTGTGCATGTGCTGTGTATACGTGCTAGGCTGGCACCGGAAGCACAAAGATTGGCTCTAGAGGAGAAGTCACACCCTTAGGAGGCTGGGGGCAGCACGGTGGCAAAGGGCAGGTGAGACGGACGCTCAAATCTGTTCAAGGGGCACAGGGTCTCCCCATATTGTCATCTCTGCCGACACCTGTGTGGACAAGGAGGCCGCCAGTGTGGAGCATCAAGCGGAGAAGGCGGAGCGTGGAGAGGAAGATCCGGTTGAGGAGGAGCTGAGGGCCGCTTCGGAGGCCGCTCTAGGTGGCCGGACTGGGAAGCCCTCCGCGGAGGTTTGGACTCGTCCTATTGCCTCAGAGAACTTGGCAGGACCTCACCAGTTACCTACCATACAAAGACATTTAGATGACAGCTGGAGAAGGGAAGGGACATCTGGAGGGTGCTGGGGTGCTGCAGGGCAGCCCAGAGACTAAGCTCATTTCTCCTTACGTCTGAAAAATGTCACCATCCTGAACAATTCACTGCCACCTCAGGCTGGGCTCTGGCTTCCCTCTCTTCCCTCCTCCCTGGGGGCCCACCTGCTCTTTCTACCCCCTGCAGCAGAGTCGGGAACCGAGGCCAGAGACTTAACCTTCTTTTCTCAATGCCCAGGGCTCCCTGAATGGCTGGGGCGGGGGCGATGTGTGTTTGAGGTTTCACCTGCAAGACAGGAAGCAGCCAGTCCCAAGAGGTCGCTTGGCCACCACCTGTGTGGCCCCTGGCTTGAATGCGTTGCTGTTTGGGTGCGTGGGGCCTGGGGGAACTGGATATGCCAACCAGTGAGCTCTCCCGGACTGAGGGACAGACTAACCAGTGCACTAGCCCAAAGAGGATTGAGAATTCAAAGCCCGGACACCTTTGGGCCAAAGCTAGGTTACTCAGATGAGAACCCGGGAACTATGACATAAAAGAGTAAGGAAGATCAGAAATGAAACACGGAATTAGGGAAGAGGCAAGGTGGGATCGCAGGAGACCATTATGGAGTTCGGGGTCATATATTGGTTCCTCATTGCGGGCAAGAGGTTGGTTCCAGTCCCAGGAAACCTGCAGATACCCGAATCCATGGATGTTCCAGTCCCTTGTACAAAGTGGCAAAGCATTCTGCCTAGAACTGGCCTCCTCCTTCTCTCCCATACTCTACTCACAATCTCTAGTGCCATGAAAATGGTATGTAAATCATTCTTATGCTCTATGATCTAGAGAACAACCACAAGGGAAAGAAGTCTCAGCATGGTTAGCTCCCAAGCGAGTTTTTTCCTGAATATTTTGGCTCTGCGCGGTTGGTCGACTCCTCAGAATACAGAACCTCAGACACAGACATGGAGGCCTCGCGGTATCCCTTGTGACCGACGAGGTTTTCTCCTCCAGTCCTTTGGTGGGGCTGAGCTCTTCACTGCCTTGGCAAAAAAAAAAAAAAAAAAAAAAAAAAAGTCAGGCTTTCCAAGTGGCATTAGATGTCATGAAGACCCAGCTGTCAGGTCAAACATTGGTGGAGCAGTTCATACATTCATTCATCAAACTTCTCTCTGCTTAACCTTGGAACCGCAGATATAGAGGTGAACCTGTACAATTCCTACCGGCTGCTCATTTCCAGAAAACTACTCAGCCATGGCATCAGTTTTCTCCAAGTTAAAACAGCTATTTTTCAAATGACTCATTGTTCCGTACAGACACTATTTCTATGGAAAACAGTTCTGTGTTCTAAGCCCCTGGTTTAGAGATGGACATGGACCGATAGCTTGGACTCCAGTCTGCTTCTGCGTGTGTGCCCAAGCTGCCCCTGCTTGAGGACCTCGACACGCACAGGGACCCTGTGCATGGCTAGATGTGCAACCATGTTTTCATTCAGTTCAACCTGGAGAAAGTGGGAGATTCCGTGCAAGCCAAAGGATTTGTACTCTGTTCCAAAATCCCAGATCAGTTAATTATACAGCTCTACTCTTCAAACAAGTGTGTTCGGGTAAGGAAGTGCAAGAGTAGCGGCAGCATCGATTTCGACCGTGAGGTTGCTCCAGCGGAAAAATGAGAAATCAAAATTGAAAGTACGTTGTGAAAAATACTCCCGATTCAAGGTACCGAAAATCTAAAGATGCATTCGTTTCCGTTGTTTTCTCTGGGACCAAACGTAGACCTAGAGTATAAACTAGAGCCAAAGGAGAAATCGTCCTGCAAACTTTCGGTCTATGGGGATTTCCTGAATTTGTAAAGAGCAGACTTTGAGACCTCCTTGGCTCTCCCGATTTTCAAACACTGAAGGTTTTTTGTTTCCCTTTTATTTTTCCTTTCTTGCTCTCTGGGGCGTTTTAAGTGCGTGTGTACAACAGCCAGCTTTCCTGCAGATACACAAGCGCGTGAAAAATGCTGTAACTGAGCCACACAGAGGAGTCCTTCGCGTGCAGCCTTCCTTTGCATGACAAAGGACAAGTTTCACATCCCCTGAAACTGCCCCCAAAAGGAGAAGATGAGTCACAGGTCAAAACCTTCACCAAGGACTGTCCAGAGTCACAGAGCCACTTAGAAACCATCCCAGAGGCTCATCGACCCACCAGCCAAGCTCTGGCCGGCAGAATCAAAGGGCCCAGACTCTTCTATCCAGGGCTTCTCGCCTGGACAAGGTGTGATTTGCCCGTCATTTTTCTACTTTGTATACATCTCCCCTACCCGGCCTTTTGGAGAGCAGCGTGTACGTGCACAGCAGCCCTGAGCTTCAGCCACTTCCCACAGGTGGTGAGGAAGGGAGCGTGTGGGGCCTGAGCCGCAGCAGGGCCCAGACATGGCACGAGCAAAGCGGTGTCAGTCTCGCTCGAGCCCGGCCCGGGGCCTTGGGGCTCCCGGCCTTGGAGAGCGTGTGGCTGTGGCAGCAGGTGTCCAGGAAGGCTGACCCCGTGACCTTCTTCCCGACTAAATAAAGCAGCTAGTACTCTGCCCTGGCCTGTAGGTGGACAAACTGGCGTCAAGGGAGACGACACATGCTGCTGTGGCCTGGCTTGTTTATCTAGCGGATCAGCCCGTCACAGTCGTGCTTTACAATGGTTACCAGCTGGGGAGGCACCAGTGAGCTTGAAGTTCCAGTTGAACTTGGGCCTCGCAGAGCTCTGTCACCCGCCCCCGCCCCGTGCACACACACAGGCATGCATGAATGCACGTGCATACACGGGCACCTTCCCCCTTGAGACATCCGGTGCCGCTCTCTTCCTACTCCTCACGCCACCTCAAATACAGTTCTCGTCTTCATGGGGTCACATTTGTTATACCTGTAATACTTTCGCTGGTATCTACTGAGACCTTGTTTGATTCTGGGCTTTTATGTTGCTTCATTTTACCCGCACACAAGGCCGTGGGCTGGAAGGACAGTCACTGTCCTCCAGTTTTCAGGTGGCTCCTGGCCAGGCTTCCGCGTGAAGGAAGGTCTCTGGTTTCCCCGTTCGCTGGCGACTCCCACCACAGCTCCTCATGCCGGACACGAGTGACCCGAAGGGCAGCCGGAGGCTCGCTGGGCCTCTCCGAGCCTCAGCCGGTTTACTGGGCCCCGGCCAGCGGGTACTTCCGGGAAGGCAGGGGCTCGGCCAGGCTAAAGCCGCGACCGCGAGCCCTCACCGGGCGGCCCAGCCCCTCGGCACCTGCATTTGACGTGCAGAGCGATGGGGCTGTGGCCGTGTAGCCGCCCTGTTCTCCTGCGTTGCCTCCGACGCTTTGCTTGCTCTTCCGGTTGAAGCTTGCCGACAAAAAACACTTGAGAGTCTTTCACTTTCCACACCCACGTACTTAAAATACCAGGCCCACGGGTCATTTTAATGAGGGAATTTGCTTAATGACACGTGCGCTGTGGGGCGCAGCCCTGACTGCTGCAGGTGCTGGCTAAGCAGGGCCGTGTCAGCAGCCATGGGCGGGGGGAGGGCAGAGCGCTCAGCAGACATGCCCCGTGGCTACCTGCACCCGGGGTCAAGGCTGGTGCCAGGTCTGGGTGTAGGAAAGAAGCCCAGTGGAAAAAAGGAAAGAAGACCGTCTCTGCCTATGAGATAATAAACAGAGATGTGCTCACCTGAGTTGTGGAGAGAGCCCGTAGTGAGGGCTCTGCCCGCGTCAGCCTCCCCAGAGTGGCCCCGGTAGTGTGGTACAGATGCCCCATTTGGTAGCTTTGTTGGGGATTTTTGGAAACTCCTGTGACTGCACCTAAAATGATGAGCATAAAATAATGAGAATTATGATGATGAGCAATGATTTTGCAAATATTCACTTGGGCTGTTTCTCTGCAAGTAGGCTAGCCTGTGGTTAACCAGGGGGATGTCCTGAGTGTTCTGTTGCCAAAGCCCGAATTCAGCCTGGGAAGAAACTGCTTTTGAACTCTTAACCCAGGTTCACAGTCTGTACGCATTAGGGTCACCAAGCCAGTTTTCGCTTTCGGGGCACAGTGGCTGAGTGTGGCTCACGCACCGTGAGTTTGGATTCCTGGAGCTAGTGCCACAGAGTTTGCAGTGGAGGTTTGGACACCAGTACTAACAATGCAGAGTCGATAAATAGGAAGCTCAGAGATTGGAGTCCTGGCATGTGCACGCACTGTGTGACTTTGAGACAGTTATCTAACCGCTCTGGGCCTTAGCTTTGCCATTTGCCAAGAGCGATGAAATCTGTGTTATGTGTTTCGTGAGACTGTAGTAAAGACCAAATGCAACAGTATATAGGACGGTGTTTGAAAAGTTTTGGGTGCTGCATAGCCCTAGAAATACCAGTGTTAGGAGCACAGGCATTTCACAGCTGTCCTTAGGGAACCGCAGAGAGGCAGCTGTAGGAGGGACGTGAGAGGGACAGAACTGTTTCCGAGGGAAAAGCACACCTGCTGTGTCTCGACTGGGGTTCCTGGAAATTTTTATATTTGTACTGGATGGAACAGCATCCCCTAAAAGCCTGCGTCCACTTAGAACTCGGAATGGACTCCCGCTCAGAAATAGTACCTTTACAGACACAGCCGAGGTAAGGTCCTACATACAGCTTTGGGTCCGTGACGGGTTCCCGTGAGAAGGGGGAGGTTGGTAGATGGGACACGATGTAGGAAGACACCCCAGGAAGGAGGACGCAGGATCCCAGTGCAGGGACAGCAGGCTACCGGGGACCGGAGCCCACAGAGAGGCAGGAGAGGCCCTCCCCACCCCTGGAGGGAGCGTGCTTTAGCCTGCACCTTAACTTTGGATATGTGGTCTCCAAAATTGTACATTTCTGCTGCTGAAAGCCACCCTGCTGTGGTCATTTATTATGGCAGCTGGAAGAAGTGAGTATGTCGTCACAGACAAAACCCTGGGCACCCACAAAAGATGAGCTAGAGGGCTGCCAGTGACCTGGGAACCGCCTCCTGACCTCCCTGTGCACATGGGGAAATGGGGCAACTGACCCAGGGAGGTGGAACCATTGGTGTGGGAATCTAGCCCTTTTTACTGGAGGATCCTTCTGTTTCTGTCTTCCCACTCCACACACATGCACGCCCATACACACACACACACACTCGTGCACCTGTACACACGTACCCACCACAAATACACAAACACATGCATGCATGTGTGCACACATACACTGGTGTACACATATCCGTGCACACATACCCTGGGCTTCATTAGGACCAGGCAATGTCACTATCTAGTCCCGGTGTCCTTAGGTACTTTATGTTTTCCATTTCAAACCTCATCTGCCCCGGAGCCCCCTCCCACCGTCCTTTTCTGTCACCTGTGAGGGACACCCCAGGATGCAGCATGTGACTTCTGCCCTTGGGGGAGTTAGGCCTAGAGAAGTACAAGCCCATCCCCATCCAAACCAACGAGGCCGAGAGGAGGGAGAGGCAGTGTGGGAGGGGAGAAGATTCTAGAAGCCAGCTCTAGGAGTCAGTCTGGGTGATCGAGGTAGAATTCTTCTGGGATCTAGATGAGAGGGGTGGATGACAGGAGCCTGTGGAATGTTCCTTTACCAGCATTTGGCCTCGTGGATACGGCTGCTGCAGGGCTACAGCTGCCATTACCGCTTAACCTGCAGTTAGGAAGCTAAACTGACCACAGCGATGGGCAGCTAACGGGGAGCCTGCTGCCACACCACCATGGGCTCCCTGGTGGGTCACACTAAGCCCCTTGTGCCCAGCTTTCCATATCAGCTCCATGTCAAGGACGGAGCCCATCTGGAGTGCGACTGGTAATATATAACGGATGTCCAAAGACGGCAGATCCATAAAGTCCAGCTGGATTCTCCCAGAACCAGAAGACTCAATGTGGGCCCTCCTGGTGCCCCAGTACTCTGGCCTCATGGACCACCACTCCCCAAAATCATTCTTACCTGTTCCGTTAGACATTTCATTCGAGACTTTGATTTCAAAGCCATACTGGGCAGAGCAGGCTTCATCATCTGAAAGTCACTATTTTCTTCACCACAGACTTTCAGAGATGAAGTACAAGTTATTTGCAAAGTGGAAGTTTTTTGTGGTTAAGAGGCATTGGCTTGCTGTGGTAAAAGATTGTAGTCTCACTGAACATCTCTCCCTGGCTTTCTTCTGTCTTAAAATATACCTGACAATTGAAAATATTCTGTTCTTACTATCTTGGCAAAAGAAAAGCAGTGCAGTTTTAAAATAACAAGGGATTCTTGGAGCAGATAAGAGTGGGTGGGTAGTGGTTTGTCTTCATTTATTTTGGATTCTATTTCATACTGCGTGATTAAGAGAAGTTGTGTTGCTTAAAAAATAATGTATGTAAAGGACTCAGTTGCATGCTTAATCTAACATTATGATTCCATTATAGAACTTAGAGAAAAAAGAAGAGACTTAGTGCGTGAAGCCCCACAGAGCTTGAATACCAGATGGTATTTTAGTGGTTTTACTAATATTAGTTCATTTAATCTCTGCCAGAAGTTGCTAAGGTGGGGAAAGTTGTATGTACCCATCCTCCAGCCAAGGACACTGAGGCTTAGAGAGGTCCAGCTCCAGGGACTTGCTGAAGGCCGAGGAGTTGGAATTCAAACCTGTAATCCATCCTTGGCAGATGCGTTGAAGATGATCAAACTGAGGCAATAAAGATGAGCTCACCCTTCTTAAGTATCTGTAAAATATTTACATGGAGACCTGGGTACATATTTCTATTAATAGTACTTATTAAATCTCAGCCTCTCAGTAAGATATTCTTAAATCCACTTTTTGACCAAATATCATTCTGGACAATCATGAGTACTCTGCTAACAACCAGTATTCGTAACTAGTATTTAAAACCAATCAGCAGTGAGTATTTTTTTTTAAATACAAAGAGAGTCATTCTAATTTAGAAAATCCTCAAAAGTAGAGATTCTAAATTTTCTATTCCTCAGGAGTACAAGCAATATTAGAGGGGAAAAGATGGGTTTGGGTGTTTTCATTCCTCTTTGCCCTAATTTTCCAGGACAACTGGGAGGATGATATGAGGAGAGGGATAGATATGATAGATATGGCCAGGGAGTGAGTGGCCATCAGCCTGACCCTTAGGATTCCTTGAAGTCGTGACTTGGAAGAAAATAAATTCGAGTCTCTCTTGATCCTGTTGTTTGTTGATGACTGAGGGAAATTTATGTACGTATGACAAGTGTCATCCCAATGAAGTGATAGAGCTGTGCATTCTAGAAGGTTCCAGAGCCAGACCTGAGGCAGCAGTGGGACACCCCTAACATGTGCTGAAGTCCTGCCACCTTTCCTGTTGGCGAGGTGGAGCCCCTGAATCAATGATCAGTTAATTAGTTCCCCAGCAGGGAGACCAAGCCACCTCCTCCTTCATTTTTGCTCCGATTTGTGTCCCAACAGGGAAGAGCTTCACCCTGACCATCACCGTCTTCACGAACCCTCCACAAGTCGCCACCTACCACAGGGCCATCAAAATCACAGTGGATGGACCGCGAGAACCCCGGAGTAAGTGACCCCTCTTCCCCAAGGGGATGTAAGTGAAGCCTCTTCCCCAGGGGGATGTCAGGCCCCTGCAGGGAGAAGGAAGTTTATCGTCAACACTCTTACTCTGCCGCGGTTGTCTCTGGGCACTGGGCTCTTTTTGAGCATCCTCTTAGAGGTCACAAGGACATGAGTCTGACTGGGGCGCCTGTGAGAACTGCCTTGAGGCTGTGTGAGGTCAAGTAGTCTCTGAAATGCGTAGTGAAGCTCACCAGGATCAGAAACAGACAGGGAATGGATACTGGCCAGGCACAGGGTCGGCCAAGAAAGGCCCGAGGAGCCACGTGGACTGTGGGGGGCTGATTACCACCTACGCTAGCGCTTCATTAATGTGTTAAGACTGGAGATGAAAACTATGAGTATGTTCCTTTCCTTTCTCTGGTACTGATCAAAATTCCATTACAGAATTGTTTAAAATAGAGAATGGAGGGGTAGAGGAATGCCTGGGGGAAACCAGTAAATATAGAAAGATGGGAGCAAAAAAATAGCTCCTGTGGGGAAAGCTTTTAAAAAAGGAGTAGAATTGTTTAGTCTGCAGAGAAGATGTCTTCACAGTGACTTAATGACTATCTTTGAGTAAACACAAGGGTAACACTGTCTTCCCGAGCCACGCCCTGGCCCAGGAGCCAGCCCGGCCCAGCACCCGCGGGCCTCCCAGCCACGCTGGGTCCTGAGCGGGAGGTGAGACTCTCCTCTCAGAGTTCAGAAGACGGAAAGCGGGGGCTTCCTGCTGTCACTGCAGCCTCCACAGAGGGAGTGGGGGGGGGGACGGAATGAGAATGTAGAGCATTTGGGGCCAATGAGTATTTCAGGCATCAGCAAGTTTCAAGGCTTCTCTGAACCTCAGTTTCCTCTTCTGTAAAGTGGGGATGGTAATAACAGCTTTCTTGTGAGATCGAATGAAATGATGTCATGGGAACAGAGAATGAGCTCAGGAAATGCTGGCACACTTCAGTGGGGGGCTCCCGCCTTTCTCTGCACAGTCTCCTCCAAGTGACCTTCCCAACTCGGTGGTCCTGTGGGGGCCCTGCAGCAGCCCTCTGGGGCCCAGGTCCCTCCACGTGACCTTCTCAACATGGTGGTCCCGTATTGTTCATATCCGCGATCCTCTTTATATATGGAAAGCAGACCAAAGACACAGAACTGCACCACTGTCACACAGTCCAGAAAACCACTTCCTGGGTTAAGGAGTAAGAATGAAGAAAAGAAAAGACTCACATCAGTCGTGGCACCGATACCAAGGGGCCGTAGCTCTCCACAGAGGACAGAGAGGAAGGAAGCAAGCTTATGTTATAGTGAGACTCAAGCTTGAGAATGGCGGTTGTGAGGTACAAGGTGATGAAACTCAGAGAAAGGCTCATCTCAGGGCCTGGACAGACACTGACCCTAAAAACAGTAGCAGCAGCCATCTCTTGGACAATTCAGAGGCTGGCTTGGCTGAGAAAGAATCTTAAAGCAGGGAACCCAGTTTGCCCTCTGCTTCCTTTATTCTCTGAGGTATAGCAAAGGGCTCACTGCAGCATTTCCTGTAATATTCAAAGAACTGATAAGGTGATTGAGCTTCAAAAGACAAGTAGGTGGCTGCTCTGTCTTTTAAGAACAAGCAGTCAGAAAGAAAAAAACGTGTAATGGGCTGCCTGGATGCATAGACAGGGTACAAGGCCCCTGCTGTTTTATAATTTAAGGAACCAGTTGTCAAGAGAAAGGCCCTTTGACAAACCCAAGAGATTCTCCTCGGAGAGTCTTTCCAGCCAAATGGATTTGGGGTATAGGGAAAAATTAAATGTGCAGACATACGAAGTGTGGTGTACAGAAGTGTTTATAGCTCCAGGTAGATTGTCTTGTGTTTCACAAGAGACTTTTAGAAAAAAGCCAAATGCTAAAGGGCTCCCAGGGCAGCTGAGGACATGCTCACTTCTCTCTCACGCGTGGCACTGGGGCGCTATCCCTGCTAGTTTCTCTCCACATTTTCTTTTTATCGGAACATCTTAATTCAAGGCAAGCACTTCTTTTTGGTGAAGCCATGTTCTTTGGAGCACTACGGTAAAGGGGGACCCTAAAGGCACATCAGGGAACCGAATGGTGTTAGTCTCTGTATTAGAGACTTCCCTAGTCTCCTCTGTGTTGGAGCTATGAACTCTGGGTTGTTTTGGCAAAATGGCTCTGGCGTTGCTAAGTTGAGTTGTGTCACAGAGTTCTCTTGTTTCCTGCAGTGAAGGACTCTGAGAGTTAGAAGGGACTTGAGAGAGCCATCAGGATAAGAACTCAAGATAAGGAAAAGCAGCCCAGGGAAATGAGGAGATGCAAGCAGGTCTAAAATAATTTCTCCTGACAATCCAGCAATAAAACGAAGAGTTTCTGATACCCCCATCCTAGGTATCTTGTCCTGCCCTCCTGTCTACCTGTCCACGCATTGCTTCATCTCTTAACTCACGATGCACTGTCTTATACCTCATCTAGTCTAAGGCCTCTCACCTGTGCCCTTGTTATCTTCGTGTTTGAAATGAGGAGTCAGCTTATATGATTGTTTACCTTGATCTTAGCTCTGAAACCAGCAAGGGCAAGTGGTGGCAGATGTGGGGCCTTCAGTGTGAAGTGTTTGTGCAAGGGAGGGGGAGGGGAGGGGCAGGGAGAAGGGAAGAGGGAGGGGGAGGGGAGGGAGGGAGAAAGGGAGCTTCACTTCATCCCTTTGCCGTTTGGGTACTCGAGAGAAAAGACTAAGAATAAGGAACTTCCTTTCCCCAACTGCTGGTTGTACCCACAGGACAACTGGTGTTCTCTGCCCTCTTTCACGGACTTCAGTAGTGAAGCCTTAGCGCGTATTCCAAAGAAAACTAAGTATCTTTCATTTTAGATGATTATTGCTTGCTCTTTCACACTAACTGACCCACTACTTAAATTAAAATTTTTTTTTATATTCTATGGGAATTTTTTTTTAAAAATCTCAGATCAGTACAGATACTAGTAAATGTTGAACAAATCCGTTTATTATAAAGATAGCTATCCAAAGATACTCTGTCCAAGATTGGTTCTTCCAAGCAACAAAGAGATGTGTTTTCAGTTAGTACGTAGAATACTTAGTAGTTTGTTAAGGCATTGAAGGGCAGTTTAAGTGTGAAAGATACCAAGAAAGGAATTTTCCCAGAAAGATATCTAATAGTTGTTTTATGTAATTCTTGTATTTCTGGAGAGCTAGTGAAAACACGCCAGCTCTTAGCCCCTGTACATGTAGTTTAGGTGACTCTGTTGTAATACTGAAATGCCAAAGCATAATCTCTACAGGTAGTCCCTAAAATAATTGCAATGGATGGTTTGGCTCAGTGTGAAGGAGGAAGGTATTAATGCAGAGAGCAGGTCGGGGAGAATGACAGGGTGACGTGCTACTTCACGGCTTGGCTCGGGCAGCTCTCACCTGTCTGGCCAGGTCCCCGTTACATCTGGAACACTAAGAAACCTCACTGAAATCCAGAAAGGTCCATAAAAGAAATCGTGGCTATTTTCTGGGACAACTTGCGGCCTCAGGAAAGGGAGCCCTGCATAGTTATTTTATTCTTCTTGAGCTCTTGAGGTTTGCCATAGTGGCTACAAGGCAGAGAGAGAGTCCTTCCTACTACGCTGGAAAACTTTCTAGGCCGGTTGTCCTCTTGCTGATTGGTCTTTTGTTTTTGTTTTTTATATGGAGTTATAGTTAAGATGTATCGACCAGAGGGACTAACACTTCATTATGCAGGTGTATTTCTAAGTACTTTGTCAATATTATAAACACACACATACAGTTTTCTTCTATGACATTGAATGACATTGAAATAAAGTAGCAGAACTATTTTATATATATATAATATATATTATATATTTTAAATATATTATATATTTTAAATATATTATATATTTTAAATATATTATATATTTAAATATATTATTTAAATATATTTATATTTAATAATTTATTTCTATTTTATAATTTTATAATTATTTATATTTATATAAAATATATATTTAAATATATTATGTATGCCTATATATGGGAAAGGTACCTATAAACTTACAGTGGTAGTGGGCTTCAAAATACTTAAAACTCAGGTTGTCAGAAATGTATGGGCGACTGTGTTTATGGATTATTCTTACGATTAAGTAGAATTCTTTCTGAAAAAGTTATTTTTTTCTTCACAATCAAACTATCTAAAAATAATAATAGCTGACATTAGAACATGTTAATTGTTTGCCCGATACCAAAGTGCTTCGGGCATATTAACACATGCAGTCTTTGGAATAATGAGTAAAACATTAAGACAGAAATAAATTGAGTGGCCTGCCCACGGTTTCACTGCCACCAAGCCAGAATCGAAACTGAAGTCTCGACATTGGCGTCTGCAGACTCCAGCCGTGTCTAAGAACTCCTCGGGTACCTCAGCTTCCTTCTTCTGTAAATGCTGTAGATTTTACTAGGAGAGTTTGTCAGTAGAAGTTCAGCTCGCGTGTGGTTTTCTCTGTGAAAGCAGGGCCCTGTGGCTTTGGTGCAGAGAGGAAGCCCGCGGGGCCTTCCTCCAGGCAGGGCGGAGGGAAGTTCTCCTCCGGAATTTCCTAACACAGCCAGTGCCGAGAGGGTCACGTGTGGGCAGTCGGTTCTCCGTGTCACCCTGGTGGCCGTGGGGACCTGAGCCAAGAGCAGGGCACAGCCGGAACCCCTTGCTTCTGGGCTGGCGTGCACGATGGGTGAGGAAGTGAGAAAAGTGACTGCCGAGGCAGCCGTCTGGGCTGGGTCCCCCTTTCGTGGAAGGTTTTGCAGAAAACTGGGTGTCGCTCGGTCCTGCTGCTGAACGAACAGATGGGAGTTACACATCTGTGCCCTGGGGACTGTTCAATCTGCAGCGTATCGTTCAAGCTCCTCTCCCTCTTCCTTTGGAGTTTTCAGATATCAGATTTGCATGTGGGTTTTTCGTGGGTGAAATCTTGATCCACAGAAATGCTTCTTGCACCCCTCCCACCCCAAAACAGAGGAGGGGGAGACAGATGGCCAGACAAAAGGACAATGCCGTCCTTTTACCCATACCTACCCTCTCCCCATTTCAGAAGGCCCTTCCCCCGGTGTGGAAATTCTGGGGGATTTCATGCTGGCACTTCAGTTCCTCTGTGCTGAGCTCCCCCGCTACCTGAAGACTTAGCAAAGGTGATTTTTAAAGCATTAACAGCAATCGAGCCTAATAATTTCCAACACATTTTAGAATCGCTTCCTGCTTAAAAGTTCAAGATTTCCCTGACCCTTGAAATCAGGCTAGGTCTGGAAGGATCCCTGGGACACATGGGAATGGGAGAGGACCCAAAATGTCACATGCGTCTGTCCTTGGAAGTGGCAATGGCCGACTCGATGTGACTCACAGTAAGCTGGGGAGAGGCCTGTGAATTCTTGTTAACCACCAAGAAGCCACTGAGAATTCTTAGGTGGTGCTCGCCCTGCTATAGGAAGGAAGAAAAGCATTCAGGTACCAGTAAAAACCCAGAAAAATGGTCTATCTAATGCAAGAAGAGAGAGGAAAGAAGAAACGCAGAATGAAACTAAAACTGTCGTTTTGACCGTCTCTTTCCATGCATCATTTGAAAACCATTACGTCCTGTGAATCCCATGCCAGTGAAGGCAGGATCAAAACTAACATATTATACTTCTTAGAGTTTATTATATGATGTGCTAAGGGGGGGGGTGCCTATCTGCATTTGGGCTTCCGTTCCTTAATCTTAAAATGTGTAAAAAGATTTATGGATCCCGAACTCAGGGACATGGGTTTTCACACTGGCGCCACCAGACCTGTGGGTGTGAACCTCAGCAATTATCTTAAGTACTTTAGTCCTCATTTTCCTCTTTGGTCGAAATAGGCAATGGGACGAGGTAATCTCTAAATTAGTTCCCACTCAAAAGGGGTAACAAAATATTGTCAGCAAAATAGAACCACAGATTCCCCCACGAACAAGGTCCTTCACAGGCTGCAGCCTCCAACCCTCCTTCCTGAGCAGTGCCACCTTCTTCACAGACAAATTCACAAGCACCCGGGTTCTACATTAAGTATCATTTTTTGCTGTAAAGTTTTTAAAGGGCCTTGTAATTTGTTTTTGAAATTCTCTGGCTATGAGTAACTCACTTAATTTCCGGTAGCCCTGATTTCTCTGCCATCACCGTGGGATTTTGACCAGCAGTTGGGTTCTCATGTTGGTACATGTTGTTTCTGGGGTGCCAGTTCCTGCCTGGGTGTCTGGCCCAGCAAGCCTTTGTAAACCAGCGACAGTGGCCGTCCGAGTGTCACAGGGCCGGGAGGCTGAAGGCCACTGCCTCTGCGGCTTGCTCAGAACCCTGCCTGGCACTCGGCAAGTACTGGAAGAGGTCAGCTGTGATTTGTGTTTAGTCCTGGAATCCTTTTGGAAATGAGAAAAACTCCATAAACAAAAAAGGTCTGGGAAGCTTGAATTTAAAAATTCATGAAGTTGCCACAATGTTGCATTTTGGACATTTAATTAGACATTTATATATTTTGATTTTTTTGTTATGTTTTAGTTGTTTTAGATTTAGACCACCACCCCCCAAAGAAAACAACTGTTTTTGGCATCTCTGTGGGGCTTTGAAATACTGTGGGCACTGTCCCTAATCCCCTAATGGGTAAAAGGGATTTCCCTTCACACGTGGCACTTGGTGAAAAACTCAGGGAAAAATCATGCCTCATTGGCATCAAAAGCTGGTAGTTGAGATCTACCACTGAGGTGCTTCTCAGGGTCTATGTGATGCACCTGAAGCAGCGTCTCTTCTTCACTGTGGCAGGAAAGGAATGTGATTCTTACAGAGCCTCCTTGGGGATGCTCGGGAGGCTGGCTCAAGGTTCCCTCCAGATACCAAAATCCGCAGATCCTCAAGTTATCTATATCGAATTGCATAGAACTGTGCATATCTTCCCACATACTTCAGATCATCTCTAGATTCCTTATGATACCTCATATAGTGGTAGTGCAAGATAAAGAGTTGTTATACTATGTATATATTTTTTTAAAGAAATAAGCCTGTGCATGTTTTTCAAATAGTTCTAGTGTGAGATTGGTGGGACCCTCAGATGTGGCTGTGGAGCCAGCATGGTAGCAGGTGAGCATGGCTCCCCTCTCTGGGGCCTGGATCCGCACAGTCAGCCGCCCCCTGACTTCCCTACCAAATGTGCTGCACCAGGGCTTTCCGTGCGTGTGCAGCGGCCCCTTCGGTAGACCACAGCTCTGTGGTGATGAGACCCCTGAGTGGGACGGTCAGGTCCCGGGCCTGTATGTGCCTCTCCCATGGGCGAGTGGCCTCACAGCACCCTAATGGGTTGTGGTTGGCATCAGCAGCGTGGTATATCATATCATATTATATCATATCACTCCCTGCTCTGAGGTGCATTTTGAATATTTTCCTCCTCTAGTCACTTTCCAGTTTTCATTTTGTAAAAATTCTCCTTGCCTTTTTCCAAAATTTTTTTTAGTTTTTTTGCCTGTAAGACATGAGAGCAAAGGCATTAGTAAGAAGCTGATTTAGTGGGTCTCTCATAACTTCCACCAAAAACAAAAGAGAAAAGAAAACTTACCCGAAGTTTCATGTGCATAAGATTCCTCTTTCTTCTGAATCTCTGTTTAAGTTCATCTGAGCTAATTTACAGTCTTTGAGTTCTGTTCTTTCCATATACTTCTTTTCTAAAACCATTTTTAAGGAGGTTTGCTATTTGGCTATAAAGTATGAAATGTTAGTATTACAGGAGGGGTGAATTAAGCGTAATTAGTGTGTGCTAACAGTTGTCCTGTCAGATACATCACAAAACAGTAGCGTATGGTTGGATAGGAAGATCTTCTTCAACATGAAAGTTGTATAATATCATTGAGATAGTTTGCAACAGTCAATAGTAAATACTCTAGATATTCCTCTATAGGTGAAAAGCACTGCAGGAAAAAAATTTAAATACTCCAAGCAGAGTTCTCTTCTGTTTGCCTTCTTGAAAAAGTAACACAATAGAATTAATCTACCAGCTCCCCAGGCCCCTATAAAGTCAGCTCCTGGCAATCCATTTGCTTAGTGTTTCCATGAGTCACACGTAACTGTACCCAGGGTCCACACAGTGAATATCGACTAAAGCTGCACTGTTATCAGAATCGTTCAAGTGTGCCTTCCTGTACTGAAATGAAGATTGGATATTTTATTTACTTGCTTGATTTTACTTTTATTTCATTCACCATGATGATAAGTCATCTTCGGGTCATTGGAGATAAAAAGCAAATATTTGCAATAAGTGGGTTCTTAAGTACTATATAAGTTTATGGCCCCATCAGATTTGTTCCTGTTATCTCCTTAATTTTAATTACCTTTGAGTGGTTGTACGATCTTTCTTACTCATTCATTTTAGGGAGATAAGGAGAAATGTGCAGTGACATCTTTTGCTCTTACCTGGCACTGTTCGCAGGGAAGAACCCAGCATGTCAGGGGTGAACCAGGTGGCACAGGGGGCGGGCTGTGGGGGCTGCAGGGAGTGAGATGGGAGACGGGACCAAACCCGGCTTCAGGGCTGATTCCTGCTTCTTACAAGTGGTGTGTTTCAGTTTCCTCCTCTGTAGAATGGGCTGCCTGATACTTACCTTGCAGGGAAGTAATGGTTGAAAGAGACAGAACAAGAGGCAGGCTGGGGTGGGCACTGTGGGCCCAAGTGCCAAAGCTGGTTCCCCGTGGTGACTACACAGATGGGCCCCACCCCGGCCCACTCTCTGCTCCCCAGGTATAAAATCACGAGGGCCACATCCCTGCCTTGCGATTTCTTGTGCAGAGTGAATGAAGCAATAGACCTGAGGTATTAGCCCCGTGCACAGATCTCTCCCTAAACAGTGCCTCTTATTTCTAAAGTACGAGCAGGTCCCTTTCCACTGTCCCACCACCCTTACCCAGGGAAACAAATGGAATTCTGCCTAAGAATTCTGCCAAGTTTTTAGAAAAGAAGAAGAAGGAAAGAAAAAAAAAAAAACCAAAACCTGGCAAATTGGGCCCTCAGGATATAGTACAATAAGGGCTTTTTCTCCTTTTCCTTCCAGTCTACCTATTAGTAACTCTGAATGCTGAAGCACTGAACCAACTTGAACAAATCCACTTCTGCTGAAGCACAAACACATTAACTATACTGCCCAGGTTCTTTGGGGCAGAAGTGGGCTTTTTCCGAATAATCAAAAGTTTTATTGAAATGCAGTCCCATCATTAACTAAGAATTCAGCATGAAGGCTGATGTGTAACTTGCCAAGGTTCTTAGCATCTAGAAGCTTCCACTAGTTCACCTACCAGAGAATTATCATCATCATAATGATAATAATAATAATACAGGTCTGTCCACTTCTTAGGGTTGACGCTGCATATTAAAGTATGTTTTAAGCCATGTATCTTCTAGATAATTGAAATATGTTAAATAATTGAAAATGATAATAGAAAAAAAATCTATTAGTATTTTTACATGCATAATAGAAAAACCTTAAGAATTAAATAAAATGATTACCTTCTAGAAGATGAATTTCATTGTTCCTCAAGATCAAGAAAATCACAGTGAAGAAATAAACATTTCAATCAGCCAGCTCTGTGAATCTGCACTTTCAGAAATTTTGCCTTGTGCCATTAGAATATCTTACCATATCCTTGGCTGGCATCTATTTACCTTTTCAAATGGGAAAAGCAACCTTGGCAAACAGTTGGAAGTTAAATTTTATTTGAATATGTTTTTCTTCCAAAAACCAAAAGCATTTTTCTACGACTGTATTATCCCGTGTTCTTTCCATGTTTCCGTGAAGCACGCAGCCGGACCTTGGGAACAGCAGCATGCTGGGACCTCCAGCCTCGTTGTGCACCATGGCTTTTTATATATGGTGCTGCCTGAGATTTCTGGATTGGGTTCCTGCAGATGAAATGCTACACCCTTGAGCCTTGCTGCCAGTTTCGAAAGCTGCAGCTGCTTGGGGGTGAGACTCTTCCAGGGCCCAGCTAGCTGTCAGGTTTGTCTGCTGACACAGAGGCTGCCTGCCCAGAGGGGCAAGATCAGAGAAATCCCTTGTACTCCTTGGGTGATTCAGCCAGTCTCAAGACAAATAGGTAGCCCAGTGTGGGGAGAAAGAACTGGAAATGACTGAAACCTGAGTCGTGAGGGCCGGGCTGTTCTAGGAGCTGCTGCTGTGTGGAACGTAAAGAAACCCTGTGGCTGGACAAGCGAGACACAGGCCTGGGTTCTGGCCCTGCCCAGGCCACCCTTCAGCGCAGTGCCTCACATTTCCTCCTCAACCTCAGTTTTCTCATCTGTAGAGGGTGAGATCGGCTATTTTTAAGGATTTTTCTGCTTCTAAGAGTAGGATACTGAGTTTCTAGGAGTACTGTGTGCTTTGAAAGCATTATCTTCTGGCTTGGAGAAGAAGAGCTGTGGCCTTAGGTGCCCAGCGCTGAGGATGGAGAGGATGATGGGGACGGTGGGGGAGGGGCAGGGAGAGGAGGCGGAAGAGGGAGCGAGGAAGGAGCCCCCGACACCCCGAGCTGGGGAAAGAGAGGAATAAAACTCCACACAGAATGACATGCTGTAAGTAGGGGAAATCGTCCTAACTAGATTTCCCATGACTTTGGCAACATTAAAAAAAAAAAAAAACAAGACATCCTTAAACCCACAAAGTGCTCAATTGTCCAAGTCTTGATGTGGCTGGCTTCCCAAAGCTGGCCGGTCAGAGACCCTGGTGTTAATTCCTCAGCCAACTAAAGAAAGATGGTGTGAGCTGTGTTGACTTAATTGTTGGAGCCGTTCTGTGCAAGAGGCGCCTCCCGCGTGGGCCCCTCGCCGTATTATGGGCTGTTCTTCATTACCTGCCCTACCTATCTTCACAATCTAGCCGCAAACAGCTCTGGTTGACCACACCACTTCCCTATTGAAAGTTAATACTGTTTGACTCATTCTGTGCTACTAACCTGAAGCCAAAGAAAACAAGCCAGAGAATAACCGGCTTGTATGGAGTTTGGAAAGCTCTCAGCGGCCCTGCTTTCAAAATCCTATACAGTAGCTTTACTATATCTCTTAGCTGCAGCTGCAAAGAAAATGAAGGAAGCAGAAGTGGCTCAAAAAAATAATAATAATAAAAATTGGGGGTGGGGAAGAGGGGAGGAGGAGGGGCAGGGCCCCTCCGGCTGGGAAGAGACAGCCAGCCTGCCCTGCTTGGTGAGGCTCCTTCAAGGAGCTAGACTTTCCCTTAACACGCCAGAGTATTCACACAGAAGAGAAGCTCTGTAGGGTGTTAAGGAGAGTAAGAAATTCCGAACACTCTGGGAAAGGCAGTTTTCCTAGTGCCAAAACAACGGAGGGGAACAGGGCGTGGGGTCCCCCAAGGCGAGCATCTCAAAGGCAGGGTCCCGGGGTGAAGACAGACCGGGGCAAGGGGCTGTCAGCTTCCCGTCCGGAGGCCACTTGGATGGGAGCATGTCCCCAGGTTTACTGGGCAAGGAGCCCCGGCCTCTCCTCTCCGTCCCACTCCTGTCTCACACGTGGTCACCAGGAAAAGTGGGCACTGCTATCTTTTCCTGCCCACAGCGCCCAGCAGACGGTAGGGACCAGTATTTTCCTCACTGTGCTCTTAGGGTCTCCAGGCAAATAGCTGGTTGTCCCTTCGCAGCTGGTGGCTGCCCCCAGCATCCTGCTGACAACCATGGGCAAAGGGCAGCCCGAGGCCTGAATGAAAGTGTCAGGCCCCAGGCGCCCTGTGGTCTTTCTCGTGGTCCGTGAGGAAGGGCCGAGGTCCATCCTAAGTGCTGGCTGTCCTGTCCACGAGCACTCCCTGCCCACCTGGCCTGTTCTGCTCCTCTCGCGGCCGTGGCTGGCCTCTGGGTCCTCTCCTCCCTGAGGCTGGTGCAGAACTTGGGTGGTGTGTGACCAGAGAAAGAGGTGAGAATCAGGTCCCCCTCTGTCCCCCCACCCCCGCCCCGGCTGTGGGAAGCTCTGGAGCTGGTTAGGCGGAGCTGTGGAGGAGGGGTTTCCTCCCGCTTTGTATAAACACAGGGGAGCAGAGCTCACTGGGCAGATTTCTGGGTGAGCACCCCCTGCTGCCTAAGTCCAGCCCGGGGACAGGCTGTCCATGCACTCACTCAGTGAGCACTGACTGTGTCTTGGCCTTGAACGAGTCTCGCTGTCCCCGGATCCCCACGCAAAGCTGCGTGTGCTATTTATTGAAGCTGTTGGTGCCGAGGTCTGCGGTGGGGAAGGGCCCGGAGCCCCTGCTTCGGGAGGGAGGGAAGGTGGCTGCACACACAGGCGGGGCCGGGGCGCCACGGTGCAGGGAGCGGGCAGGCTCTGGGACTCCTCCGTCCCGTCCCGAGGGCTGTCTGCGGGGCGCTCTGCTGGGCACCGGATCCTCCGGCCTTGGGAGGCCAGGCGAGTGCTGATGCGGCAGAGGAGCCAGGAGTGCCCGCCGCTTCTGCCCCCTCCGAGGGCCACCTCTGCTGTGCTCACCCTAAGCCGCCGTTTTCTCAGGAGTGACCGAAGGTGCCCAGTGACAGCAGAGCCCCACTCCTCTGCTTTTGGGGGGCAGGCCTCCAGGAGCCCACAAGGGTGAGCCGCGGACTCCAAGTGCTGGCTTGGGTTTTGTCCCTTCGGTCTTGGGGAGCGTGGCCCCGCGTGGCCTCGGGCCGGAAGTCCTGTTGGTTGTTGGTCTGGCCGGGTCTCCCGGCTTTGCCCCCAGCCTGATTGCCACCGCCCATATTTGTACCCTTGTGCTTGCCTGGGCCGGAGGCGGTGCAGCCCAGTCTGCGGGGGGATGTGGGCTACTCCGTGGGTGACACATGCAAGGGTGTGATACAAGTGTGTGATGTATGAATCGTGTGATATGTTTGTATCTGTGCTGTGTATTGGTGTGTGCTATACGTATATGATATGTATGTATGTGTGACATGTGATTTGAGTACGTGATGTGTGTGTTCTGAATATGTGTGGTAAGTGTATGTGTGTGGTATGTGATTTTTGTGATTGTGTATTTTGATGTGTGTATGTATGTGATCTATGTATGGATGTGTTGTGTGATGTGTGCATGCATAAAAGTGCTTTGTGTGTGTAAGTATGTGATATAAATGTAAGGTATGAATCCTTGTGTACATATATATGAATGCATGTAATAGAAATGTCTATTTTGTGAATGTGTGCCTGCTGTGTGATATGTGTGAGGTCTGTGATATGTGTGATGAGAGTATATGTACATGTCATGTGTATGTGTGTATATGTGATAGAAAGTGTATGATGTGTGGATATGCTCGGGAATATGTATGTGTGGTATGTGTATGTATGTTACAGGTGTGCATTATGTGATACAGGTGTACGGTATGTGTGCGTGTGGGGTAAGTTCCCATGGTCTGTGTGATTATGGTGTGTCTGTTGTGTGCCGTGTGTATATTGTGTAGCAGATGTGTGTGATGTGTGTGTGCATGTGGTGTGAGTCCGTGATCTGTGGTGTGCATGTGATATGAGCATGTGGCTTCCTGTGGTGTGTACATGCTGTGGACGTGCGTGCATGAAGCTCGCGCCCTGGGAGAAGCGGGACTCTCTGTGGTGGTCCAGGCGCGCACCCCAGCCCCCGGCCCTCTGCCTGCTACTCTGAGTTTTCGCTGTGATGAGAGAAGAATGGAGCTGAGTGTCGCCGACCCTCCTGACTTCTCAGGAGACAGTTCTCCGGAAGGCGCGGTCTGCTCGGCGATAGGTTTTCCTCAAGCAGCGTCCCAGTCATGCTGCAGCGGAAACTGGTTCTGAGCTCCTTTGGCCCGAGTGAATCAGTCCCTTTCCACAGCCAGAGGAAGGTGCTTAGGCAGCGCCCCGCCCAGAGGGCCTGAGCTTTCACGCCATGTCCGGCTCTTCAGCCCACGTGCAGTGAGCCTCCTGTGTGCCGAGCGCTTTGCTGGGCATACGGCTGTGGGGAGAAAACTGAGGGCTTGTCTCCTTGACCCTGCAGCCCGGGGGCCAGACACACTCGTGATGCTGTCTAGCGCTGTGCAGGAGGTCAGCGAAGGGCCGGGACTGGCTCTGTGGAGAACTAGCTCAGGGAGAAGATGCGCTGAGCAGCCGGGAGGGGGGCGGGGAGGAGGGTGGGGGCAGCGGCCCTGAGGCAGCCAGGCCGGGCACTGGGAAGGCTGGCATGGCCGGAAGAGCACTGACTTCAGCCCATCTGCACTGGATTATCAAGTGGGGGCCGCACGTTAGGATGCAGGTTTATTGAGGTACCAGCCTGACCTCAGCACACTTGATGCCATGGGAGGGGCCGTCACAGGGCCATGGAGGACAAATGGAAGGGGTGCCTCATGTGTGGGTGGACTCGGTGGGCACATTCTACCTGCTAGAGACAAGGCCTTCACGGCCAAAGGCAGCACAGTCCTGGGGAGACTGACCTGGGGAAAGGCGCTGTGTCTGTAAGGCCCCTAGTGGGGGGGTCACATGCTCCTAGGCTCTTCCTCGCCCCTGGCTCAGTGTGACTCGGGTAGGAAGAGCTTGAGGGAGAGAGCAGGGCCCTGCAGGTCGGTGGAGGAGGGTGACGGGTCATGCCCAGGACTCCGTCCTCCTGTCCTGTCGGAGAAGTGGGCCCGGGGCCCCCAAAGTGTCCCTACTTTCTAGCCATACAAAAAGCAGGGACGTGAGTGTCTGGACTAAGGGTGTGGGGTGGCTTCCCTACGTCCCAGTGAGCCCCCACAGTCTCTTAGCAGGTTTTAAAAGGCGAGAGAAGGGAATGTCCTGGAGGGGGGTCACAGGAAGGCTCAGCGAGGACTGCAGGAGACAGGATCTGCGAAAACGGATGTCCAGGGTCACCAGAATCTACCTGTCCACGTGGCCACACATGCAAGAGCAGGAGGCAGAGGGGGAGCAAATTCGAGTGTCTCCCTGTCTCAGCCGCCGGCACTGGTTCCCAAAGGCCCAGTATCCACCCGAGAGATACCAGCAACCTTTGAGAGACATAACCTCATATTAAGTTGCTCAAGAAAGACTGAGCTCAGCGGAGCATGGTGGTTCACACCTGTAATCCCAACACTCAGGGAGGCTGATACAGGAGGATATCCAGTTTGATCCAAGCTTGAATAACTTAGTGATTTACTGAGACCCTGCCTGAAAACATAATACAAAAACTGGGTTGGAGAAACAGCCCAGTGTGAAGGCCCTGGGTAGAGCCCCCAGTACAAGGGAAGGAAGGAGGGAAGGAAGGAAGGGAGGGAGGGAGGAAGGGACGAAGGAAGCAGCCACCCTTAGAGTTGTTCAAGAACGGGGCCAGTACAAAATTGTAGCAGACATCATTGCTGTGGATGGCGTTAGAGCTTGGAGTGATCCATCTTAGTCCTTTGATTCCGGGCTGCAGATAGGGAGGAGGGGAGATGAAGGGACTAGATCGCATCCACAGTGAGGCTGAGAGGAAACGCAGGCTCAGCCTGGAGAACACGGGGGCGCCAGGCCGGCAGCGGCCTCTTCCCGGTGCCGCAGCGTGGCTCTGGAGGACAGGCTCACGGCTCCCGTGATCCTCAGTGTCGTGCTCCGGCCGTCGGGGCTGGCTTTCTGGAGTGGTGGTAGCAGTAGTAGGTTCCATGGTGGCCGTTGCCTGGAGTCCCCTCTCAGAGGGCCAGACGGTTCCTTCCTCCTGGGCGACCCGGGCTTGCTTCACGGACTCCCCTTGCTGTGGTGAGCTTGACTGTTCGTGGTTTCTGTCGGGTTAGAGCAGGAGACGCACGAACAGGGCCAGGGCAGCGTGCAGGCCTTTGTGGCTTCTCTGTTTACATTCAAGAATGTCAGAATTAAAGAAAAAGACCACTAAACAGTGACCACCAAGTAGAGGCCATCAGTCCGTGCCCACGGGCACTTCGTCTGAACACAGTGGGGACATGCAGCCTGCTGACTGTCCCCGCGGGTGCCACTTCTGCTGACTCCACCACGTGCGGATCAAAAATAGGAACAGACACTGCATCTGGACTAAACACGTGCGGACATCTGTGCCGTTACAGCCCCCAAACACCCAGAAGGCTGTGTTAGGCTTTAGAGGTCACCTGGAGGTGACTCAAGTGGGCAGAGGATGTGCATCTGTTGTCTGCAAATACTAAGCTGCCTGCAAAAAGGGCTTGATCATCCCCGTATTGTGGTCTCCGCGAGGTCTTTGAACCAGTCTCCCGTGGATGCTGAGGAGCCCCTGGATTTCTGTATTTGGTATTTTGTTTTCCAGTGTCCTGCAGATTAAGAGCAGGCCGGAGGAGGGGGCAGCGGCAGAGCTGTCAGCCGGGGCCCTCCCCTCCCTCGCTCCCTCCTTCCTTCCCTCTCTCCTTTCTCCTCTAGTCAGCGCCTTCGTCCAACATGCATTTCTAGAATCTTGCTAGAAATCTAGCTTTCTGGGGACCCGTATACCAGACCCACCAAGCAGGAACTGGCCTGGAATGCCCACTCGGGTGTGGGGTTGCCACTGTCTACCACTTATCCCCTACGGCCCTGGCTCTCCTAGTTCTAAACACAAACCGGGAAGGGAAGAGGGATCATAAAGGCAGATGGTGCCAAAGCCGAAGCCCTGGTACCCCTGTGATCTAAAAGTAGGGGGACTGTATCCTCTTGCCTCTTCATTTTGGATTCGCAGAAGTGTGTGTGTGTGTGTGTGTGTGTGTGTGTGTGTGTGTGTGTGTGTTGGGAAGGACTGGGCATGTTTGCAGACCCATGTACATTCTGAAACTTGCTGTGTGAGAGCTGTTAAGTAATATACAATCTCTCTGAGATAGGGTCTCACTTTGTAGTTCAGGCTGTCCATGAGCTCACTGTAGCTCAGGCAAGCCTTGAACTCAGCAATCCTCCTGCCTTTTCCTCCCAAGTGCTGGGATGACAGATTTGAGCCACCACGCCCGGCATTTGTGGTATGTGGTACTGATTGCTGGTGGGCGTGAGTCACCACGCCCAGTGTTGTTGTATGTGGTTACCGGGGATCAAACCAGTGACTTTGTGCTTGCTAGGCAGGCACTAGAACCACTGAAGTAAATCTCTGGCCCCGACACAGATTAGTTTTTAAAACATGGCCAATTCCTATGGCCTCTACCAGTTCCGCAGTGTAGCAACTTTGTGCTGTTCTCTTAGCTTAGTAATATGAGACATAGAGAAATGAAATATGTACTAGGCTAAGAGAGGGACACATATATGTATCATTATATATTTTATGTTGTATGATATATTGCATGTATGACACATGAATGATCTATACCGTTGGACAGCATTTCCCAGTGTGGAGTGAGCCACCAGATGGCTAGGTTGGCTGTGAGGAAGGGTTATTTCACCACCTGCGGAAGACTTCGAGGAAAGACCACATGTAGCACCATCGCTTTAAAACCCTAACGCTCCGAGGTCCTGGAGGCCTGTTACACTGAAAAAGTGAACTGTTTTCTACCCACTCATATTTTTCATAGTCATAAAACAGCAGCAAGTCAAAGGAAGGCCACGTCTGTGTTTTTATGTCCAGATCCTTGTACTGAATATCAGGTGACTGGCAAACTTCATGTGAAATGTAGATATCCTTTTTAAAGGGAGTGTATGAAAATCATGTGTCCTTTTAGAAGAAGCACAATTTTATGTAGACACACACACATACACACACTCATGCACACACATACAGATCTGGATGTTTTTGATGTTTTTGTATGGATTTTTTTCAGCTGCTCATCCTGACAGTACTTTTAGTATTAACCTTTTTAATTTTTGTGTTGAGAATCTATCAAGAAGACTAGGAACCCCATCCATATCAGGAACAGGGACTGGCATGGTGTTGGTTGCCAGAGAGTTCTATATTCTCTCTACTCAAACGTTTCCAAGAAAAGGTGGCAATTTTGCCTTCCTTTTTTCACTGAGAGATGATTGTATGTACGTGTATTTCAGTTAACTCTCAACCACAGAACACGGCAGTGTCACAAAGGACCATTGATTTGATTTTTTTTTCTTTTTTTTTTTTTTTTGCGGTACCGGGGATCGAACTCAGGCTGTTGGGCATCCAAGGTTGGCGCGGTACCACTTGAGCTAAATCCCCAGCCCCAAGGACCATGGATTTGTCAACGTGTGCCTATCCAGTGCAGGAGAAAAGCGAAGGCTGTTCTCATTGTCTATCAGAAAGTATTGTAACATTTGGGGATGTCCTAATTGGCAGCTTTCCTGGGAAACTACAGAAATGGCTTTGAAATGAAATAAAATTTAACAGATGGGGCCGGAGGGTTAGCTCAGTGGTTCCGGCGCCTGCCTCGCAAGTGTAAGGACCTGAGTTCGGTCCCCGGTTACCACATATAATGCTGGGCGTGGTGGCTCACGCCTGTAATCCCAGCACTCGGGAGGCAGAGACGGGAGGATTGCTGAGTTCGCGGCGGCTTACCTGGGCACCATAGTGAGCTCAGGGCCAGCCTGAACTACAAAGCAAGACCCTGTCTCCAAAAAGCAAAAAAAAAAAAAAAAAAAAAAAAAAAATTAACAGATGGCACTCATTTACTTTTATTATATTTTCCCCTTTCCTTTGATTCTTGGCTTCTAATGACTGCCTATACAACAAAATTTGAATCAAGTGCTGCTTTTCAAAAACGCGAAAACGGTCACAGAAGAAGGTAGAATCCTTTTCCACTCTTGAAGATTCAGTAAGTTGTCACAGTATGAAATCCAGAGGTGGCCACTGTTTTTACACCACCCCTGGTAAACATTCATAATCAATTTCCAGCACGCTCAGAAACCCACGCCATACCATGTACGCTGCGCACTGAAGGCTGCATGATAATCTCACCAATGACCCTCCAGGGCCCAGGACTCAGAAGGAAGAGAAGCGAATTTCATAGCAAGCATTTTCCATACTCCTCTTTAAAAGTAAGGGGCAAATCGACATTTTAATAGCATGCAGATACAGGAAACTGAGAACATAGAGCTTTTGTTTTCCCTGCCCTGAGAGTTTATATCAGAAGCTCCTGTATTTCACACAGAATATTGCTATTTGGAACCTGAAACTTAGTGGTTTCAGAACAGAAGAATTAGGTGTTCCCCGGCCCGGGCTCACCAATGCATCTGGACCACACCTCGCACGCAACGCTGCTGTTCATTTCCCGTACGCCTGGTGTTGCAATTCTCTAGCACTGTTGTGAGCGTGGGGTCAAGTTTGTTCCAAAGGCCTCGCTTACTCCCACAGCACACGTGGGAAGAGCATGGAATGAACTCTTCCCCAGTCTTCCGGCATTAAGCTCAGCCCCGAGACTCCTGGGGCTTAGGAAACAGCTTAGAGTGAAGAATTGTTTTGCTCTGCGAGTTGTGCCTGAACATTCCTGCTAAAGCAGATAGTCATCGCCTAATCTCTGTAAATGACTACGATTTTGGCAGGTGTCAGCTGGTACAGAAATGGCTCGCATTAAAAGTCTTTTTAAGTGTAGAGTAATGAGGGGGACTAATAAAAATAATAATCTCACATGTGTCTGGCCACATAGGGGCTTGCCTGAAATGATTTAATTCCTGTTTGGTGTCTCAGCGGCACGTGTCCCGAGAGCGCTGAAGCAGATGCACTAAGAGACAGCCTTTCTTCAAAGGCTGGCCGGACGGGCCGCCACACCCAGCGCTGACAGAACGATCCTGTGCCCACCATCCCCCTGGGTCACCCGGTGTCCTTCACATGGTGTTCTTCAGAAATGCCACCGGGTGTCCAAGGAATGTGAAAACACTGCTGGCCTTGGCTGGCCTGCATTTGTTCCGAGACCGTAGAACTCTCCAGAAACATGTTGCCGGCCATTTTCTTTCCTAGCCATTATGCTATGGCAGGCATTTAAAGGTCAGAATAATGTTTTAGGTGATTTCGGAGTTAGAGTTGTATGTTTTTTTCTGCAAAGGAAACTTCAGGTCTCTTTAGTGTGATCCTGAAGAAGTGAGGGTCTGTGACAAAGCTGAGAAGACGGAGGACTGGGGAGGTCTTCATCTGGGCACGTTGAATTATGCCATGACTGAACGACATAGAATGTTCTAGAAAAAGACAGTTTTGTGCTTCTGAGGGCAAACGATGGCAGGGTTGCTCGGGAACCTGGCTCCTTTTGTCCACAGAGCTGGTGCTTAAAATACTCAGCCCATAAGAGGCCTCTCACATGTGTGCCGGCCGAGGCTGCGTGACTCAGGGTGTTTGCGTTTGAGTCGAGTGTTGTGGGCTGGAGCGCTGAATCACAGTCCAGATTTGCCTTGGTGACACATGAAAAGAGGGAGCGTTGCATTTGAACTACACAAATATTATGCTTAAGTATTTTTCCTCCTTTTGGAGCCAAACAGGTCTTGTTCATGATAAAATCACTGCAATATAGTGGGCCCTTTTACTGGTCTGGAATTTGAGACACTGTCAGTGGTGCCAAGGGGCCCTGTAGCAGGAAGAAATGGCAAGCCATGGAGATTGGGAATCATAGCACAAGTTATACAATTTAATTTTATAATTGTAGCCCTGGCGAGTTAGTGGAAAATGGGCTGCTTCCAACCCTATTCCTACCCTGGGCTGTGGGGTGCGGACCCGAGGGTCCCATTCTAATTTAGGATTGGGGGAGTGGAAGCTTTCTGGGGCAGTGAGCTGGCTGCTTCTCCAGTCTTGTTCGGAGGCTGCTGGACGATCAAGGGCTCTGCTCAGACTGACCCCGAGGCTACAGAGGGAACGAGAGGCTGTCCTCTTTGAAAGAGAAAGCAACCACCCAGGTCTGTCAGGCTGTGTCCCTGATGGTGCCCCAGCTCTGCCATCTCTAGTTGAATGACATTCGGATGGTAGATTCAGAGAAAATGGAAGCCCGTCCAGCCCTCTTCACCCATCCCATGTAAGTGCCCCTGCTTGCCACTCCCGGTGACAGGAATTGTGAGGATGGAGACAGGGCCCCCTGCTGCCCAGACAGACCCTGAGCACCCACCCTCCCCCGAGTCCCCGGGGAAGGCTCACCCACCCAGCTCATGGCCCCCTGGGCCTCGCCTGCTGGAACCCTGGACGCAGCCCAGGCTCCTTCCTGCCCCCTCCCTCTGGGGCTGCGCCCTGGGACTGAGAAGAAAGGAACCCCTAGGAGGCCTTTGTGGAGAGGAGGAAGGGCTGCCCCTCAGGTACCCGGAAATCTGGGTCCCTGGGCGCGGCTTTGCCACCACACCCCATTTCCTGTTGGGAGGGCCACGTTGCTCAGCTTCGGGGGCCCCTCAGACCTGCCCTAGTAGGCTTTGCAGTGAGGAGAGGCATCCTGATGCTACGGGGGGAGCTCAGCCCATAGTACATGCCCGTGTGCCAAATGCTTCCATCTCTACCACCACTGCTGCCGCCGCCACCCCCAAATCCTGCTGCCTTCTGCCCAACAGAGGGGTCTCAGGCAGTAGGAGCAGGAACGGGGAGCACCCTGCGGCCGGCGTGATGTCAGAGGCCCCGAGGTGCTATGGGGACAGAGGCCCCGAATTTTCTCAGGGGCAGCGCGGCTCGCCCAGGGTAAACCTCCAGAGTCTGCGCAACCTGGGTGAGGGGAGAGGGGAGGGGAGAGGTAAGACAACACCCAGCTTTAGAAGTTCCGCAATGCATTTTCTGATCTCTTCCCTCCCTCTCCCCTCCCCCAACCCTCCCTCCCCGCTCCCCACAATAGGACATCGTCAGAAACTAGATGATCAGACCAAGCCCGGGAGCTTGTCCTTTTCCGAGCGGCTCAGTGAACTGGAGCAGCTGCGGCGCACGGCCATGAGGGTCAGCCCGCACCACCCAGCCCCCACGCCCAACCCTCGCGTGAACCACTCCACTGCCTTTAACCCTCAGCCTCAGAGCCAGATGCAGGGTAAGTACCAGGGTGGAGCCACCTGCCACCTTGCCCTCACTTCGAGGGGCCACCACGCACAGAGCCCACCCTGAGCGCGCCCGGCGTTTCCTGGACGCACAGGGGGAGCTCCTTAGCGATACAGAGTCTTAGGCCGCATCCACCTGCTGAGTCACAGCCACGCCTGGAGGAATCTGTGTGAAGAGGTGCTGTTGCGTAGGGGACAGAGGAGATAGTTAGGGGTGTGGGTCTAGGTACCCGTGGCTGATGTGCAGTGTCTGCTATGCCTCAGTGGGGGATGGGTTCCCGGACCCCCAAGGACGCCAGTGTCCTTAGGTGCTCAAGTCCCTGGTAGAAAATGGCGCAGTATTTGCATCTGACCTTCACACATCCTCCCATACACTTTAAATTATCTCCGGATTACTTCTAATATCTAATGCAGTGTAAATGCTGTGTAAATGGATGTTATAGTGATTCCTTTCAAGAAAAGAAAGTTTGTACATATTTAATATACATGCAGTTGTGAAAATATTTTCGACCCATGTTTATTTGATCCTTGGATGTAGCACCTACAATGGCAAGGAAGAGAGAGGGAGGGGGAGGGAGAGAGAAAGAGGGAGGCGTGGAGACAGAGCGAGAGAGAATTCTTTATACTAAGCTTTCGCCATGCTGTTTTCTAACCTGCCACATTTGACTTACAGACATACCCAAATGCACACACATGCACACAACTCCAGGTAAATGCAGAATGTTTCAGGTTCTCACTGCCTTCCGATTATTTGCGTTTTCATATCTAATACATGTTATTTAAAAAAAATACCAAGCAGTGTTCGGCACAGGTGGATGCCATCACATCAAGCATAACACCTGCCAATCAATAAAGGCTGCAGGCCTCCTACCCTGGGCACTCACCAGCGACTGCAAAAGCACTGTGAAATGCAACAGTGGCATACAGCTCACTGGGCCAAATGAGAGAGTAGGTGCGACTCGTCGGCCAACACCAGTGGCTGCTGTGTGGTAGGCTTTCAAGCGCCCGAAATGTAGTTGGCCTCTCTGTGCCATACAGAACGCAGCTGTATATGATATAGTCACAGTAATAGCCCTTTGTCAAAGAAGCAGGCTCGTTGGGCTCAAAGCGGAAGATAAACAACACATCTGTAGAAAAGGCAGGCGGCCAGCAGCGGATGTGGTAGCTCCTGACCCCCCCCCCCCCCCGCCCCGGACAGCACGAATGAGCTTCCCCAGACGTTTTCTAGATGTGAGTCGTGTTGTGGGGTACACGGGCATCTGCTCGGTAGTTTCTGGGCCGATGGCTCTCTGTTGTGGTTAGCACATATGGGGCCCTTGCAAGGCTGGCAGGCATCTTCTCCAGAGTAAGATAGAAAACCCAGGCCCTCAGCCAACACAGTTGTGTGTCTGGGGGAGGCTCTTTTGTTTGAGTGGAAAATTCCCAAGAAATCTTCCCATAAAATAACCACGCACACAGCTGTGAAGTGGACTGTGTGCAGGGTAGCCCTTCTGTACACAAACAGAGGGCTCCAGCTTCACGTTTGGAAGGTTGCCTCTCATCTTTGCTTAGTCATGTGAAGTTAAGACCAGGCCTGGAAAGTCAGTGGCTTCCTGGCTCTTAATAATCATAGATAATGATTCAGAATATGCATATTGACTTTAAAAGATTCCACAGGTAAGCATGGATGGTAAATTAGGGCAAATGATGGGAGAGACCAGATTAGGGCAAAACAATACGTTTCTTTTCTTTTTTTTTTTTTTCAGACAGGGTCTCACTTTGTAGTTCAGACTGGCCCTCAGCTCACTATGTAGTCCAGGCAAACCTGGAACTCAGCAATCCTCCTGTCTCTGCCTCCCAAGTGCTGGGATTACAGGCGTGAGCCGCCATGACCTGCACTGTGGTGTGTGGTGTTGATGGCTGGTGGGCGTGAGTCACCACGCCCAGCATTGTATGTGGTTACCTGGGATCGAACTCAGGACCTTGCGCTTGCGAGGCAGGCGCAGGAACCACTGAGCTAAATCTCCAGCCCACGATACATTTCTTCTAAGAACCCCTCCCCCCCAGGATGCTTTTTCGCTTGTGTTGCTTGGATCATTTAAATTGCCCTGTGTCATCTTCAGAGCTCCGAGTGTGCAGATCAAAAGGACGAGTTCTGTTTTCTTATTCTCTCCTTGCTTCGGTGACTGTTGACACCACTAGGTGGTAAAGGAATTTGCCTTTTTTATTAACTGATAATGAAGGGGAAAAAATAGTAAGCATCAACTTTTAAAAAATGGAAAATTCTACCATATGATGAGACAAATTAAAGTCATCACCACTGAGTCTGCCTTTTCCGACAGTTTTGTTGCGGGAAGAATCTAATCTGATAGTTCCTTTTATTAGGCTGTGATTCCTTGTCCCTTCCACCAAAACACAGGGGGCCCAGAAGATGGCACATCAGAAATGCTGTTCTCAGGCTGGGGATTTAGCTCAGTGGTTCCTGCGCCTGCCTCGCAAGTGCAAGGTCCTGAGTTTGGTGGGGTGGGGAGCGCTTGGGCCAAGGTGTCTCCGCGGACAGCAGTCGGCAGCACTTGGGAGGACTGTGTGCTTAGCAGAATATCTGGCTTAATACCAAGCATCACCCCTTTCTTGCTCCTTTTGAAACCTTTTTACTTCTGCAACATCTAAGCAATCATAACTCAATTTTAGAGTGCTCTAGGGGCCTGGTTGCTACTCTAAAGAATGTGTTAACTATCTCACTGATGTTCTCTCTCTCCAAAATATAAACTTAATATGCAGTACTTTGCTTGTGAAATGGTAGGAACAATGTTTTAGAAAGGAGTGTCTAGAATTTTCATGAATCTCCCTCCCTGCCTTCCTCCCTCCCTCGGTTTTACTCTCCTCCTCTTTCTCTTCTGCCCCCTCTCTTTTCTTCCCTCTCTGTCTCTGTATCTCTGTGTCTCTCTCTGTTTTCATAAAGAAAATGGCATCTGACACGTGTCAAGTTTCAAGCAGACCCTGGAGCCTTTTTTTAAAACCTGGAAATGAGACTGTTAACAAAGGTCGTGTGAAAGTACGGGGCAGCCAACCCCTTCGCTTTTCCTTGACTTGAGGAAAATGGTTGCTTTCCAGCCTTCATCCTAGAGATATTTAAGATCCCACTTTAACAAACACAGCATGTGTTTTCTGGTTCGCTTTGAAATGAAGCAGCAGCAGTTGTAAGAAACGTAAAATGTATCCAACCCGGAAGTAGTCAGGGCGTCCCGCGGCGGTGCTGCAGAAGTTTGTGCAGCTGCAGAGAAAGCCTCAGTAGCCAGAAGGTTGGCGACGGGTTGGGGAGAGACTGAGGCCTGCCCTGTGCTGGGTCCTCCTCGGATGGGTGGGGCAGGCAGGAAACCACTTACATAGAATGCTGCCTCTATTTATCTCGAATCAGGTGTGCTTGAGAATCACTCCAAGAGCCATGTCCAATGATCTGGGCAGGATGCAGGGGGAAAGGGGCGGGTTGCCATGCCACCAAACCGCTGTTTATTTGTTGAGGTTTTAGCTATAAAAGGGCTGAGGTTAATTTCAACTTCCTATTTTTACCAGGTCTTAAAACGGAAGAGAAAGCCATTTTGTCACGGCTGCATGTTCATGCAAGTCAAGACATCATTGTTCACTAGTAGTCAATTTTTGGAATTCTTTGATGTTCCTTTGAGCATAGGGGACGGGGCTGATCGTAAGAGAGCTGGGGGGACCAGCCACTGTCTGGCCATACCTCCTACTTAGAGACGCCTTCAGGCAACCCAAGTGACTGATTTTAGGAATCTGACTCTGATTTACCAATGTGAGGAACCACATTTAAGGCGGTGCCACTTCCTCCTTCAAGGAGATAAAGATGAGGTGAAGGATGCTATTGCCGAAAACCATCCAACCAGATAAAGTAAGAGGCCCGTGCTGTTGGCACTGCACGTACCGGTTGCTATAAACACCTAACCGTAAGGTTTAACTGTCTGGAAGGACCTCGTGACATATGTTTTGGCGTGGGAGAGAGGCTGGTCGGCAGTGTTCTATTCCCATGATCCTGTGCAAGTTCTCCACACCGACTGAAGCTCAGGGGTTAACTTCTGCCCCAGTATTTCTAAGATCATAAGTGGTGAATGTGGGACTCAAACCCAGACCTTTCTGGCAGCAAAGCCTGTGCAAGAGAGGTGTCAGGGGCTGCTTAGTTGAGCAGCACAGAGAAGAACTACAGTCAGCAGTGGAGTCACAAGAGAAGGGCTGGGCTTGTCCCTCTCTGACAGGTCTGGCAGTGAAGGTGTGCCGCTGTGGTCGGTGGTCAGTGATGATGACGATAGTCACTTTGTGCACCGAGTGCTCTGTCTCCTTCTGGTACGTGGCCATGTCTTTTCCAAGACGGAGAGAAGAGAAGACTGAGCGCAACGAACCTCCGAGAGGAAATGTCTGGGCAGGAAGGGGGCTTCTCTGCCGCTCGGTCTCCTGGACCGGACAGCTGCCTTTCTGTGTATATGAGGCTTTCCCTGGGCTCATTGGAACCAGGTTTTCCTATTTATTCGAGTCCAGGCACCTTCTTAGCCATAGGGGCGGGTAGGTACCTCCATTTAAGAGCTCCACGTAGCCCCCAGAGGACCTGGCTTCTCAGGTCACCAATGCTTAGGATTCCAAGAGGCTTTTGTTTTGATATTTATGTCCTCTAAAAATTAAACGTTTTGGAAAGACTGTTCTCATCCAACTATCTACAGAATTTTTTGAGGTATCTGATTGTCTGTCTCTCAGCTGTGGGGTTACTTATGTCAGTCTGATTCCCTCCTTATCCGCTGTGTGGGTAAAAGGAAGGAAACCTTTGCACCCTCCTGTGCCCAGGCGGCCACGCCAGACCAGGAGAGGAGCCCCGAGGACCTCCATCCTGAAGCCTGCAAGAGGTCATGGCAGCGAAGGTGTCGGGAAGCTGAGAGGCAGACAGTGACACAGAGGTCCTTTCCAGCCTCGGTGCCAAACGTACAACTGTGTAGCAACGATCTCTCCCCCCCCCCCACCGTCTGTCTCCTTCTGTCTGTCTCTGCCCCGTCTTCATTTGACAAGAACTATGGAGTGGGGGCTGTTGATTACATTAGAATCAGATGCTGTGATCACGAGAAATTCTCCTGTGTGAATCCATAAATGCTCATTTAATGGTCACACAGAGTAAAGCAGTCAGAGTGCTAGGAGTCTGCTATGTAAGACTTGCTTCAAACCTGAAAGTGAATAATGCTATTTCAAAGTAGCTCTGTCTGGGTGTGGTAGAGTTGGGAATCTGAAAACCTGTGGCCCAGGAATCCCAGTTGGAAAGCCGGCCTCTATCAGGAGTTCCCATGGAAAACAGTGAGGGAGGACAAGAAGAGGGGGAGGGCAGAAAAGGGGGAAGGGGAGGAGAGAGAAGAGGAAGGGAGAAAAAAGGAAGTGGAAAGGAAGGAAGGAAAAAAGGAAGAGAAAAGCAAGCAGGACACTTACAGAACGAAAGCCCTCTGTTGGTCTCTCCAAGCAGGAACCAAGGACTTGGTCACTGTTTCTATATTCATAGCTGGTGCAATGTAAACTGTGTGTTTAAAGAAAGGGTAGAAAAATTAAGAAATTGCACTGTTGGCATCCAGTAAAGGAGACAAAAGGATGGAGGAAGAGTCAGTTGGCCTTGGCATCTTGATCTGTATATGTCCTTTTGCTCTGGAGTCCTAGGTGACTGACATACCTGCTGTCTCCTGGGAGTTATTTCCTGGTACTCAGAGCAGGAACAGGAGATGCTCTGTGTTCCTTAGTGGATAGGCCCAGGGGCTGTGATGGTTTAGAGCTAAGATGTTCCAGAAAAGTCTCACACATTCAGAGGTGGGGTTTTGGAAAGTGATTATATCATAGAGGCGCTCCCCCCATCAGTCGATTACTCTGTTGATATGTTTGTAGCTGAATGTGCTGTTAGGAGGTGGAGTCCAGGTGCAGGAGGTGCATGACTGGGTCCCTTTGGAGGGTGTGCCTGTCCATCTGGCTCTTCCAGCTCTCTCTGCTTCCTGCCTGCCACAGGGTGAGCAGTTTTCTTCCACCAGGCCCATCTGCCATGTGCATTTCTGCCTTGGAGGCACCCACCATGGACTGAACTCTCTGAAGTCAGAAGCAAAAATAAACCTCTTCTCCTCTAAGTTGTGCATGTCAGGTGCTTTGCCCTAGTAACAAGAAAGCTGACCAGTACAGGCAGCAGTGCAGTCCTCCCCATGGTAGCATAGCTCAGATGTCTGTCCTGTACTTAACATCATGCTACATCTTGTAAGCACCCTCTCACGGGGGACATCAGTCTGGAGAGCTGTCATTCCTATAGAAACCAAAAACCACATTTTAGCAGGGCCTTGTTTTGGGTTGAACATTTTTCGTATGTGTTGTTCAGTGGTCAGTCTGTGGCAGTCGTGGCAAACCTATAGCCTGCATGCCCTAGTGAGCACACAGAACCCTCTCCGTGGACACACGAGCCAAGTGTATGAGTTATTTTTTCTAAACTAAACCCTCCATGTTCAGGTTTAATTGAAGGATTGATTCTTTGGGATAAATAAGTGGACTTGCGGGTTACAGTTTGAGCACTTACTCTCTAAAATGTTCATTATCCATGGTGTATGGTCTTAGGAGTGTATTACTAGTAGAAAGCCTTCTTATTAGAGCCCAAGATTAATGATAAAATATTTCTTCCATAAGCTGCATAGGTAGGTTCTAAACTTTTCCCTGAAACATGAATCTAAAGATCAGCATGTGTGAATATTAAAAGGTTTTGCTGGGAAGAATAATAACTTTTAACAAAGTTATCATTGGTGTGTTTATGCGATGTTGCCGTTAAACAGCAAGAAGTCAGAAAGATAGCAGAGTATTATGGCTAGGAAGGAGGACTCAGAGGCAAGCCTCGTCCATCCAAAGTGACCTTTACTGAAGATCTGTAGGACTTCTAGCAAGAACCTCTTAAACCTCTTAACCTCTTAAAGACTCATTTGGGAGTAATGAGAGTATTGACTGTATTTGCAGAGCTTAGGGCCACTGTAAAAGATAAAGTAATGGGTAAGGGAGCCAGCCCTAGGTTGACAGTCCATGTTGCCCCTTAGGATTAGCATCCAAAATACCAAATATATTGGTCTCCTCTGGCTGCTACAACAAAATTCTACCAGTTTGGTGACCTAGAGCCACAGCCTCATGGCTGGAGACCAGAAGTCCAACGTCAGGGCTTTAGCAGGGCCAGGATACCTTTGAAGGCTGTAAGGGAAAATCCTTCTTTGCTTCTTCTCACTTCTGGTGATTCCAGGTGTTCCTTGCTTTGTTGCTGCTTCACTTTGGACTTTTCTTTCTTCTTTAAACAGCCTTCTCTGGGCCTTGTTTCCCTCTGCCCCGTGTAAAGACAGATGCCATTGCACTTAGGCCCTACTCAGCTAATCTATGATGATCTCGAGATCCGCTCCCAAATTAGAGGCCCACCATCCAAATAAGATCACATTCATAGTTCTGAGAGTTAGAACAGAGACCATCTTTTCTGGGGCTACACTCAACGGTCTTTATCAAGGCCAAAGCACAGAGGTCATTGAGCCACTGGCCAGTGCTACCGAAAACAGTTCTCCCTTCTCCATCCCCAGACAGCATGGTGGACAGGTCAATGTCAGGGCAGCACCTCCTGCCCACAGGCTCAGGCAGCCATGGCTTCTGGCTGTTTATGTCTCACCTGGAACTCAGGGCCTTGGTACCTTAATTTTTAATCAGAAGAGAGAAAGGGTGTGTGTGATTGGATATGTTTCATATTTCCTAGAGCGCTTATATAGATAGATCCAGAAGCTCCAGTGATAGACAAAGAGCGCTCTTCCTAGTGTCCATGCAGCAAGACCAGGCCAGAAGACAGGCAGCCTGGTATCTCTAGCCTGAACCCCCTAAAAGTCTGTGGCCACATAGACGGCAGTAAAACGGAGGAACAGACAGTGACATGAACACCAAAGCCAGCCAGTTGGGATGGATTCAAGAATTTGACCTCCTGGACAGGGCTTGACATGTCATTGTTGTTTTGAAGCAAGCCACGGCTTTATTGCAAGGCCTTGTCCACTGAACACCCATTTCAAAGGGATGGCCATTCACTCTGCAAATCGCATTATTATCTCAAATTTTTGATTCAAGCTTGGATACTTAAAAGAGCAACGTGGAATGTAGGTAGTCATGTCAGAATTTGCCAAAAGTTTGTACAAAGAAAAGAACAGACACTCTATGCTGCTATGAGAAACAGCTCTAGCTACAGAGCAACTTCTCTGAACTGAGATGGTTTCCCTCTTCGCATTATGTTTTCCTCACGTTATGGAGCCAAAATAGAGGTCCACTCTGATTCAGTTAGGTTAAGGCCCTATAAGTCCAGTGTATTATGATTTACATAATAAAAAGGACTACAGCTTTCTCTGCTTTTCCTTTTTACCCCTCTGGTCTTCAGACCACCCCCAGACTAACTTCCGGGGACAGAGAGTGAGGCCACAGGTATCACTTGGCTCCTTCACCAAAAGTCACTTTGGTGCCGCTCAGTGCCATATTTCCCATTTCTTTTTCAAGGCTTAGCCCCACGTGGACTTCTGATTATGAAACAATTGCCTTCCAAACAGCAGAACAGCCCAATTGTTATGGAGATTAAAGGGGCCGATTGCAAAATGCCTGCAAATAAAACCTTCACTGACAAACCCAGTTTCTTTCCATAGACTTTTTTCTCCATCTTTTTCTGGCAGGACGTTTTATGTTTTGCTGTTAGAGATTCAGTTACCAACCACAATAAATAAAACAAAATAATAACTTTAAAAAACAGTATAGAACTAAAAATAAATACTGGTCAATCATGTGTTTTTTGGTACACTCTTGAGAATGGGTTGAGGAGGGAACATATTTATATTCGGTTAGTTTCTGATTAGCAAGCTGTGGCAAGTCCGTCCAGCCTGTCCAGGCTCTCTGAAGTGGCAAGAAATAGAACACTGTTTAAAAAAAAAAAAAAAAGCATTTCAGGAGAAAACAACCAGAGTTGCACATGGCTGTGTGATCCGAGGGCAATAAAGTCTTGCTCAGAAGAGACAGGCAGTCCCCTGAGCTGCAGGCTAATGCACCACAGCCCTGGGCATCATCTTTAGTATTACTTCATTTCACCTCAAGGGCATGTGTGGGGCGTGGGGCTTCCAGAATGCAGCTGCAGGATCTAGAAAGGCGTCTCCCAGCTCTGGTCTCTGTGGATCACGTTGTAGCGGTTAACCACCCGCTTGAAAAGGTGATTCCCCTTGCTTTCCTCCTGGAGGCAATCTGGTGGAAAAAGGCAACCTGGGCTTCCCCCTGGTGCCTACTATGATGGGATGCCGCGAGACCACACACAGGAATGAGCTGATGCTCCTTTCGGTCTCGGTTCTTTGACACAGTCTGATCCGCCTAGTCATCCAGCCACGCCCTTCTGGAAAAACGCGGCGGGTTGTACTAGGGTCCCCCGCTGTCACAGCTGCCGGGGTGGAGCAGCTCTCTCCGCTGAGACAATAGCAGCCTCCTCGCTCCGTAAATGCCTGGTTTCCATTACAAAAGGGTCCTCTTTCCCCTACAGGTTTATGTGTTTAACCTGAGTCGCTCCTAAACCAGACCCGAGATTCAGAGAGCTTGTGCTGTGCCAATTTCTCCCTGCTTCAGGAGTTTTAGAAGAACACGTTGAGATTAAAAAAAGGAGGAAGAGATAAGATGACGAGGGTGTGTACTTGCTGATGGTAGAAAGGGAGGGAACATGGTTGTTTTACGGAGTCTCGTGGGACGGCCGCGCCGCGGTAGCCACTCACTCCATTAGCGCATCTCCCTGCGCATATCAGATGGCAAATTATACAATGATAAAGTTATTAAAATATCTGTAAAAGTCAGCACAAGCTCAAGGGCTTGACTGGCGTTTCGGCCTGTTCAGTGGTTTATTTGGATCTCTCCTCTCAAGTTCTGCTGTTCCTCATCTGTGCTCGGTTGTACATCACCCTCTGCACAGAACAGTCAGAACTCCTTGCGTGTTAAGATGCGCTCCTGACGGTGGTCCGACCATGCTGGTATCTTCAAGATGAGCGCGGACGCTTCGGAAGCGCGGTTCTCCCAGGCCCAGCCTCGCAGTTTCAGATCGCAGCAGTTGTGGGTGATTGTGTCGGTAGCTGGGATGTTACTGGAGTGATTGAGGCAGCACGAATCTAATGGGGACGTTCCCTGGTTCACACGTTCACCAAAGGCCATAATAAAGCAGTAACTGCGGTTGATGGGACGGACCGAAGCTGTTGGTCCACTAAACGTCTATCACTCCTCCGTCGTGGGGGCGCGTCGTGGTGGCAGAAGGCCTTGGGCAGAACGTCCTGCCTGCTCCGGCTGCTTTGTTCGCCTGTGACCTGCTCTGTTTTTCCTTACCACCAAATCCCAGGTTCCTCGTCTATCATGTCAGTCAGTCACTGGGTTGAATTACATAATTCATTTTTAATTCCGGATACTGAAGCTACCGGGAATTACCTAACTCGAGAGTCAACCCTAAACTTCTCGAGACCACAGAGATGTGCCCAGAGCCCCTCACCCTGCTGCCTGTGAGTAATTAGGCTTTATAGGGGTGAGAGTTAATATTTTTTGCAGTGTGATCGACCTCTGAGAGGCTCCAAACCACCATCTATTGCTAAATGAGAGAAGTCATTGCCCAGACGTGGATCTGTTTAATTTAATATGATTTTCCACAAATTACAAGGCATGACTTTAAAATTGAATTTGTCTAAAATTACAGATGACCAATTCAGGTGGAAGGGGAAGGAAATCTTGTTATTCCTATTCCAGAATCTCTTCCCGATTTCCTCATTTGATTCTTTCACGCCTTAGAGGGAGGGAGGGTACATTAGCAGGTCTATAAAGAGTTTCTCTGATTTTCAGACTTTCTCTCCAAAGAGGACACAGCCACGGGGACCCGGCAAGACAGGAAGCCAGTTCCACTCCCCCCTCCCGTCAGCCAGGGCAGGGCTCTTCTTCCCACCTTATCATCAGAAAGGACTTGGAATGAGCCCCGGAACTCCCGGAATCCATTTTCTGAGGGAAGGCAAACAGGGATCCATACTATTTGCCCTGGGAACTGCGAGGAGGGGCCCAGACTTGGGCTTGGAACTCAGACCTCACACTGTCCACTTTCAGGTTCCCTGACCTTGCAGGCAGCCTTTACTTCTTCTGCGTCATTCTCCCATCTGTAAAATAGACATGACAGTCGTTCACCCACTGGATAGCTGTGAGGATGAAGCGAGTTAAGAGCCACAGCAGAGCCTGGTGTCTGGGGTGTGGTATGCATTGCGTATATCTACTTTCCTTGCCTCACAAAACCATCTCCGAGAAGTGAGATGCATTTGTCTCAAGTTTGGCAATGGCGCCCGGTGCACTTCGAACACTTAATAAATGGTCAGCCTAATGACCACGACCGGAGTTGCTGTCGCTGCCCTCCCGCTGGTCGCTCTAGCACGTCGCCTGGTGCTGCCCCTGGGCCCTGACCTTCGAGCCTCACAGCCACTCGGTGTCTCCTTAGCCCCCAGAGGTGACGCTGGCCCGGGGTGGCCAGCGCGGTGACGGTTTTAGTGGTGGCTTCATCCAAGTTTGCTTTCCCTGCGTAAACACAAAAGGGGAGACTGTAGCCGCTGTTCCGCGAGACCACATGTCCCGCATACTGTAAAAGTGGGAAAGCGCTTTGCTCGAAGCCCTGCGTTGCATCAGGAAGACACTGGAGGCCCGCAGCGTTTCTGAGATTGGACCTGGTGAACGCGGGCCTGAAATCCAAGTCCTGGGTCTCCTGGCCTAGAGCCGGTGTTTGATGTTCTGTGGTTGGCTCCGCTCTTTCACACGGACCTTTCACCGCGCCCAACGCAGTGGGCTGCTTTTCTTAGAAAGTGCCTCCTCCCCAGTGAGATGACGGAGCCCCCCGGTGGTATTCGGTACACTCTTTCGAGTCTCCATGTGTTCTTTGATGCTGGATTCCATGTTTAAAGGAGCAGTGCCTTTTAAAATGAGCCACACTAGACTGCCTTCTCCAAGCCACTCTGCCTGCCTCTCTTCATCCATCAGGCCCGCAGCCCTGGATCTCCAGAGGGGGGAGAAGCAGCTGCAGCCGGGTTGACAGGCCACTTCCTGGCCACAGGGCCCACGCGGGCAGCGGTCCAGGGTGAGCCCTCCCCTCCCGTCAGTGCGTGAATTGGACACATTCAGAGGACGTGGTCAGCCTCTCTGGCACTTTCATCTACAAAAGGATCACTCCGAACTAAGTTTCACCTTTCTGTGTGATTTTGAGCACATGCCGACCCCATCTACCAGGCCGGCCCTTTAAGCCTGGCTGAGGCTGTTCTTGGCTGTGGCTGTCAGGCCAGGAGAAGGACGGACGGCAAACAGGTGCTGAGGGTGACTAGCAGTCCGGAGCCACAGCTGTGGGAACACCAGGCCGAGACCGGGAGGGGCAGGGGCTGGTGCCCAGGGACGGTCCCCTTGTCCATGCCACTGCCAAGTCCATGCCATTTACTCTCTGAAGAGACTACAGCAGTGAGAGCCAGCGGGCCGTGACCAGATAAAGGCGTCTCTGGGAGGGCCACGCCTTTGTCCGTGAATTCAGCGTCAGTGTCATGAACAGCAGGGCCAAAGCCACCCTGGAATGTCACAGGAATTTGTCGAGAGTTGGTGGGGCCAGAGAAAGGCGCCTGCACCAGTAGGCTGGCTTCTGGGCTCACTCAGCCCTCCGTCCTAAGTGAAACTGACTAGTGAACACGGAAAAGCAGGAGCGGGGACTGACTCTGTCCGCCACGCGGACCTGTCTTGCTCACCTCCCCTGCCACAGTGCACGGCTCTCCCGTGTCCTGACCACACTCCCCGGGGAACCTGTGCCCTGGGTTTGCCTCAGCAACCTGAGAACCGCAAGTTTCTAAGAAAGATGACCACGGAGAGCTGCAGAGGAGCATGCTGGGAAATGGCCTCCTCTTACTCAGAGAAGTAAATCCCCTCAGAAACAGCCCTTTGTTGCACTGAACATTTCTTCCTGGGAGTGAAGACGCCTCCTGATTTGGGGCAGTTCTTGCCGTGACTTTGAGCCTGTGACCGCCGGAGACGAGTGAGTCGCGGAAAGCCAGACCAGCTCCCTTCTCCAATGGATGAACAAGGAGAAGCCCAGAGAGGTTAGGCAGCTTGCCTCGGGTGCGCAGACACATTTGGGTGCTTGCCTCCTCGTCCTCCGGAGCTCCAGCACATTCCTACTATTTGGAATTAGCAGCGTGAACAGTCCCTAAAAACAGCACTTAGGCGAAAGAGGGGCTGTTGGAACAAGATAGGGCAAACCCTAGTGTGCCTCTGCGTACGGCTCCACCCAGTTCCTCATCTTTATATTACAAAAAAAGAAGTCTCAAATAACCCAAACAGGCAGGGTCTGACCTGCAGACAGTCTGCAGGCACCTGCCCAAGAAGCTGCCGGCCGGCTGGTCCATCCTCCTCTGATTTATGTTGTGTGTGTTAAGCCTTAAATTGTTGAGTCTCTGGCTGGCTGCAGTGGTATTACTGGAGGCTGGTGCGTGTTTTTAGCTCACGGAGCTGGCTCTGGGACTGGAGGTGTTGGCCCCGAATCAAGTCCAATCTCACACCTGTCTGAGACAATGAGGGCCTTGTTAGACACATCTCCAGTCAAGGCGGCTCAGCCTGCTTATTTTTCACGTTCAGAATGGGGTGGGGGCTGGGAGCAGAAGGACAGGGAGAGGCCAAGACGAGACTTGGGACATCCCGGGGCCAGCCACTTCCCGTGTCCCCTCCCCCCTCGCCTCTTCCTCCTGGTCTCTCCCGATTTTATAAACTTTTCTTAGTGTTTGGAAATTTAAAAACAAACAAACAATACCAACAGTAGCCCTCTTATGGAGGAGAATTTCCTACTTGCTAAAACAAGGAGCTCAGGGCCTGTTAGAAAATAGATTCTCAGTATGCTGGAGCTGGGTAGTTCGGCAGAGAAGCGGGGCGAGGAGGAGGCTGTCACCCCAGGCCCCCGCCCCCCAGCTCTCCAGCTGCAGTCCCTTCTGGCCGCCGTTCCCTGGGTCCTGGGAGCTTTTCTCGCTTTGCCCTCCGGTGCGGACGCCGCAGTGGCAGCGGCTGAAGCAGAAAGCAGCTCTGCAGTTCCAATGGGTGAAGGAGCAAACTGCTGCTCCAGCCCCGGCTTCCTTCCGGCGCCCGAGTTAGCCACCGGCACTGTGGTCCGCAGATCCCGCCCTCCTGAGTCCGCCGCAGAGGGGGCCGCGGAGCAGGAGCAGGAGCAGGAGCAGGAACTCTTCCGGCTCCAGGGTGGCGCGCTCTTCCTGGCTCCCGGACCCACCTGGTGGCCCTTTCACGTCGCTGTCCCCTGCACGTGGCCCTCTGTGGTTGCCGGAGCGGTCACATGGTAGAGCGCTGCTTCCCCAGATGTCCCGGGTGAGCTTCACTCGCTGAGCCCCAAGATGATCAAACCACCCACCGAGGCCGGGGCGGTGCTGTGCGCTCCCGCCGGCCGGCGCCCTCCTCTCTCCCAGAGAGCGACCCAGCGCGGAGAGCAGCAGGTCGGGGATTTCCAGCAGCTGGAGCTCTTCCTGCTGCGCTGCATCCTTCGGCCCTGGACCGGCTCTCCAGGGAAAGAGGCCAGCAGGAATTCTCCGGAAGGACTTTCCCTGCCCTTAGGACAGCAGATCAGAGCTGTGTAAAGAGTGTGGCTGGGAAAGACAGTGAAGGCTTCAACTGTTTTTAAATGCGTTCCAGTCGTGAGGAGCGTGCTGCCGCTTCGCAGTGCTTGCCCTCCCTTGGATTCGCTTCGCGCCTCGTCCTGCCCACTGTCCGAAGCAGCGCTGGGCTCCTCCTCCCTGAGCTCTCCGCTCACACTGCTGTGGGTGACCCTGAGCGCTGAAGCCGTCAGAATGTTTCCCTGTCGCGGTCGTTTTGACGTTGGGGAAGAGTCACGCGGTGTCACATCTGGTGGATGAGGACAGGTCGTCACGTTTTTGAAAAGCCACCTTTCCGTTCGGCGGCATCATCCACCCTATTTCCGGTCACACGTGGCAGAGACACAGAAGAGGACTCTCAGAACTGCTTCAGAAAATGGCAACGATGATGGAGTCGTGTGTTCAAAGTCTGGGGAGAATTCTGAGGGGAATCCGTGGCAGTGTGTCTTTTACTCTAATACTTTTTATTTAAACAGAGGGTGTATTTTGATCACCTTGCGTTTGTAGCTTTTAAGTCTAAGAACAAGGTCACACAGGGTCCTGTGCCTGGAAGACCACCGAGGAGGGCCTTGGCTGCTCGCTGGGTCTTTGTCCCTTTCTTCTTCCCAAATCTCAGCTGGGAGCTTGGGAGGGGCCCTGGCTGCTACCACCCAGCCCTTCATCTCACAAAGTGAACGGTGTAGTCTCCTCTTTCCAGCCCCAGGACTTCCTACAGTTTTATGTTACCTAAAGCTGCAGGACGCTCTCCCTGCCCTGGGCCAGCTCTCACCTGCTCTTTCCTCCTCTCTCCTCCGTCCTCCACAGACAGCTCAGCCTCACCCAAGGCTGACCTGCAAACACCTGGACCCGGTTTATACACTCCATTAGAGACTTGGACCCCATCGTGAGACTGTCTGACTGATCCACTGCTTCCTGGGAATCCCAGCCTTCTCAGGGCTGTCTCCAGGGCACTGGCCTTTCTGCTTCCAGGGGCTCAGCTCTATCACCAGTTGCTCCCTTTCTTGGCCCGTGTTCCTAGATTCTTCCAGCCCTTTGCATATCTACCTGTCCGGGCTCTTTGTTTTTCTTGCTACCCCTCCCACCTCCCCACCCTTAATCACAGCTCCTTTCCCGGACCAACCTATTGCCCAGCCTGGGCCTTCAGGACCGCCACCCCAGCAATCCCTATGGCTTCACTCTCACTCTCTTCCCTGCCATTCGACATCCTTCGAGCACATTCTAGTTGTCTGCCCAGCGGACAAGGAAGTGTTTCAATCCATCTTGCCCCCAGGTTTTCTATTGGAGAAAAACAACATGTGGATTTGCCAGAGGAAGCCCTCTTGTCATTCTCCTTATATTTCCTTTTCGGTTGCTTTGTCTCCTCTTCCCTGACTACTCAGAAGCTTCTTTTGTTCAAATCGAGGGGAAAGTGCTTTGAAACAATGCTATTGAGACAGGTTTATCCCTCCACCCTTTTTTTTAGAAGACAGGAAGTTCCAGTTTTCAGAAAGGTTGTTCATTTCCAAGAAGTTAGTTCCAGAGCCAGTCGGCTGTAGGATGATTTCTCTTGTTGCACTTTTTGGTCTGATATACAGAACAAAAATTACAATAATAATAAACCAATGAGATAGTCAGTGAATACAAAGGGAGATGTTATAATAGGTTTTTGTTGGTACTTGCATTTTCTTGTTGAAAAACAGAGCAAGACCCTGAGGTGCTGAGGTGTGGACAGAAATCTGATGTTATCAGACCCCAGAAATCCCGCCCCGAGTCCAGTGGCAGGCAGGATCCAGAAATGCCAAACGACCACACCAACTGGCCCTGCTCAGTACAAACGGTGCTTTTAGTCTTTCGTAAACAGCCTGTGCCCCAGGGCTCAAATCCTTCAAAAGTTTGCCTAGGTAATTGCGTTTCATTGCTGTCTGGCTTGTGCTCATCTGTCTAATCTGGACGCTCAGACAGCCAGGCCAAAGCTTGCGAGACTGGAGGGGAGTGAGCCCGTGAGTTTAATCCACTTGAAAGACAGACTAAAACAAGTGCAGCTCGCTCATTATCCTAAGCGATGTGAGCAGAAGAGGAGAAGGCACTTTGCATGAGTTTAGAGTCAGCCCGTTGCAGCCACTTGGCAGTTGAAGGCCACCAGAAGAAAGGCGTGAACAGGGTGACGGTGTGATCCCCAGCACTGTCTTGTGGGCTCTGGAAGCCCTGCTTCCGCTCTGACCACCCCCAAGCACAAAGGAGTGGAACAATAGTTTCTTTTTTCCCCTGATTTTGACTCTGGGATATTCACTAATTCAGAGCAACACTTCCCTGAAACTTTTTTTTTTTTTCCGATCTAGTGTTCTCTGAGTTTGATTTCTGGGTGGAAAGGACGTACAAGCAAAAGAGAGAATTCTAAATCAGCCTTACCATGCACAGAATCCCACAGACCAATGAGCAGGACAAAGTGCCCCTCCCTGGGGTAAATCCCCCAAATCGTACTTGGAGAATGCATCTCCCTTTTCTTAAAGTTTAAATCAGTTTTTCCATTTTGCCAGTTTATGGCAACTAGATAGGAGGAGGCAGCGCCTCATAATCATCACGTGGAAGCACCAGTTGTCTATAAAGATCCAGGTCGGTCACCGCTTCGCTCTGTCGCGAGAAACTAAGTCCCTTCACTTTTCTGCATTGAGCTCTCTCTGAGACGGGGCAGGGAGGGCAACTGTCCAGGGTTCCTTTCTGCTCCATCATTCCTTGATACATTGGGATGAGAGTTAAGAAATGTTGACAGGGGCTGGAGATTTAGCTCAGTGGTTCCAGCACCTGCCTTGCGAGCACAAGGTCCTGAGTTCGATCCCGGTAACCACATACAATGCTGGGTGTGGTGACTCACGCCCACCAGCCATCAAAACCACATACCACAGTGCCGGGTGTGGTGGCTCACGCCTGTCACCCCAGCACTCAGGAGGCAGAGGCCGGAGGATTGCTGAGTTCCAGGCTTGCCTGGGCTACATAGTGAGCTGAGGGCCAGCCTGAACTACAAAGCGAGACCCTGTCTCAAAAAAAAAAAAAAAAAAAAGAAATATTGACAGCCATTTTTATCACTATCTAGTAACGAGTGACACATTCCGGGAAGCTTGGGAGAGGCAAATGCTGGCCTGTCCCTTCCCTGGGTGGCAAAGCTGCTGGTCAGCTCAAGAGCAATCTTACTGGCTGTTTACACCTGCAATTCACCCAGGTGCCAGCTCCGAGTCTGGGTGCTGGGCCCGAGACAGAATGCCACTGTCCCAAGCCCCGGATGCAGGGAGACAGCGGCCTCCCCTGGACTCCTCCAGGGCTGCAGAGGCCCCCCCACGACTCATCTCTCCAGCCCTCTCTTTCACGTGTGCCCCACCTCTCCCAGTCCTAGCTTCTGACTTGTCTCTGGGGTCAGACATGGTAACATGCCATGAGGCCTCCCTGGTTCTCCTTGGTGTTCGAAGTCAGCTTTGCAGCTCAGGCTGGATCATTCTCTGTTTGGGGGCCCTTCTGTCCCTGTAGGAGGTCTCACGCCATAGAGCTTGTCACCCACCAGATGCCACTTGCAATCCCCCTGGCCCTAAGTGATCCCATCAAAGATGTCTCTAGATACTGCTAAAACTTCCCCAGAGGAGAAACCATCCATGCGACAACTGCTGGTTTAGATCAGTCTGAGAAACTGACAGAGATTTAGTCAGATACACACAGACACGTCCATGACAAGCAGCGCGGGTGTCTGGATGGATTTTGACTTCTCTAGGACCCTAGAAGTTTTGATCTCCACAGGCCGCCCCTTTTGCTGAGTAACAGCTCTGTTATTATCCACTATCTCCGCCTCTAGTTCTAATTTCTTTTTAAATTCTTCTGCTTTAGTCCAAGTCGCTAAAACCCTACCGCTTCCTGAGAAAGGGTTCCTTGACCTTGTAAATCAAAGCAGCTCTCTGGAGAGAGGTTTCCCTGTGCTGAGTTCCGTATCATCTTTCTCAGGGTGACCTCATCTATTAAAGTATGAAGGTTGTATTTGAAATGCCCTTTACTTTCTCTAAGTCAATAAATGAAGCTGTGGATCTTTAGATCATCAGAGGTCTGCTTATTACCAGGAGTTTTTCTCTGTGTGTATGCACGCGTGCATGTGTGTGTGTGTATGTATGTGTGTGTGTCATTTTTTAAATGGAGATCGGTGTTGGAGTTTAAAAGAATTCCAGCAGATTTCTGTTTGCTTTTCTGAATCAGAGTGCGGGGTGGTATTCCTCTGCGAGTGTGGATTGCCCCTAGATGAATCTGACTTTATTAGTTTGTGTCCTTTGTTCAGAGCACCAGGGATGAGCTTATTATGAAAGCGCACAGCTCTTATCTTCAAAGGTCTCCTTTATGCCACAAACCCCACCTTAGCAACCTGCGTTGTTCATCTCTTGCAATCCTGATTAGTTCACACCAAGGTCAGTTCGGGGTGGGCAAAATGGCTGCGAGCTTCAGTGAACAAACCCCCTTAAGTGGATCTCCCCAGGAGCTGGCAGAGGGACTGTAGCAGAGGGACTTAGAAGGGAGAGGCACCTGATACCACAGAAGAAATTGAGAGTGATTCCCCTTGGTTTGAGAGCCTAAGAAATCACATTACTCTAAAGAATTCAAAACTTGCCTCGGAATGTGCACCCAGATGTGGGAATAGTTCAGCCTCTTCTTTCTCACTGTTCTTGATAGTAACTGTCTGGGTAATTTAACAATCTTTGAAAAATAAAGAGAAGCATAAAAGAGCCATATTTTGAGCATGGAAAAGCCTTGAGTTTAACAGGTGTATAAACATTCCCCCTCCGAAGCTATGTCCGTGGTGCACAAGCTGGCCCTGGCGGGTCCGCAGGGTGTTGGGAACAAGAGCTGACCTCGTGGCTGCACCTCTTGCTGTTCCTCAGAGGCCACCCGCAGGACAGACAGGTCGTGCCTGTGGGAGTGGCAGCTGTCCCCACGGGAGGGCCAGGTCTCTCCTGTGTGAGGAGAATGTGCTTCCTAGGTTTGGCATTGTTTCTACCAGAAAGGGGGACGCAAAGGCCAGCTGGGACCACAGTGCCTTTAAAGAGAGACGCTCGCTGTCTGTGCAGACGGCCTTTGTCCTGGGGCTTTGTGAAGACTGGAGACATCGGGAGCCAAGCGACGGCCAGGAATCACGCATAGCGCACTCCGCTCTTCAGCAGGCCCTGGAGGGGTCATGTGTTGCGCTCCTTGCAGGGGTGAAGGGCTGGAGTGCAGCGGCCAAGCTACAGGCGTGCAGAGAGGACACTGAACACCCCACCTGGCAGAGCCCCGTGTCTGGCCTCCTGCCTCTTGCCGGAGGGAGTTAATTCTGGGAACTCCGGGCCGATGCATGGGACAGGAAAGCAGGGCGCGGAGGGACAGAGAGTGGGAGGGGTGAGACGGTGTGGGCAGGAGCGCGGCCTGCATAAAACAGAGGAGGACGACGTGGAGGTTGGCATTTGATTTTGCTCACGAGTGCTTGTCAGAGGGCACTGGGCAGGTACTTTGACTTTGCCTTCATCGGGACATTCTTTGTGTTGGAAGCAAGGAATGGAAGCCCCTAAATAAAGAAGAGCCACCACCTCAGAGTCACACCTCAGAGTATAAAGGACAATTAATTTGGACTTGGGACTCAGTTTTGGACTGTGGCTGTGTCCTGCGGAGTGGCCGGGTGTCCCTCTGAGGACCCGTACTCGGGGAGAGGAAGGGCTACGTTAAGTTCCGGGAATAGACTAGGAAGCCTGGTTGGACCTGTGAACACTGGTTCAATGAGACTAGGCGAAGTCTCCTTCCTAGAGCCCTAAAGGCCAGGCCTCTGCGCCATCTCCTGGAGACTGTCAGTGTGGGTGGAGAATCTCTGGGCCACCTAGCCAAGCAGTATTCTCTACACGGCATGACCTTTTTCTGAACAGGAAGGGAGAGAAAACTGTCCTGGCTCTTGGGTGCCAGGGACTACAGTGGTGACAATTAGGGTCAGGGCCTCATATCCTGCTCCTAGTAACCTGATGATTGATGCACCCACCTCACTTCACAGTGGGGAAACTGAGTCTGCAAGGTGAGACACCGAGCTGAGATCTCGGTCTTACCTCAAACTCTGAAACAGAGCCCTTGCGGTGCACTTCCTGTAGCCCTTTGGCTCCCGGAAGGAGTGCTCAGGGAAGAAGCTCTCCGATCCTTGCACTGTTTGAGACCCACACAAACCAAAGGCCCCTGAGAATCCTCGGTGTTCTCTTCGGAGCACTGCAGGCTGTGCTGTCCTGCACGCTCCTTCCTATCCCCATGAGTAGGAGTTTTTCTTCTGATTTTATTAGAATGTCATGCTTCAGGGTTTGTCACATAAAACCAGAATGTCTTCTTAAGCGCTGGTAAGCATGAATCAGGGACCAGGGCCCAGAGGAGCGGGACATGGCGCAGACTGCTTTATGGCCTTCGAGACACTACACGTTTCCAAGCAGTTGTGATATTTGACATAGCGCTAAAGTGAAAACTAGGGTTGTGGAAAGCATAGCAACAGCGAAACTTTCGCAGCTTCCACTGGTAACCGGCAGCCTGCTGCCGCCCATGGACGTAGACCTGCCGGCCAGGGGACTGCATCTGGGAGCACCGGCTGGCGGGGTTGGCAGCAAGCGCCCCTATGCCTCTCACCAGTGACCCTGAGTGTGGCTCAAGGGCCACCCTGGACCCGGGGCGGGAGACTGCAAGGATGAGGGAATCAGGCTGAGAGGGAGGACAGAGAGCTGTGGGGATGGATCTTGCATGAGCTGGGTTTCAAAACATCACTTTCTCTTACATCGAGAGAAAGTGACACCTATCAGGGATGGGCTGTGCCCTCTCACAGCCTCTGCCTCACTTCCGTTTGTGCCTGCTGCCACCTTGGTGCACTGGAAGAATCTCGGCCAGCCCTGGCCACATTACGAACTAGAACCTGCCCAAGATCTGGCTCCTACTTCAACTGTGAAGTTGGAAAGATCAGAGATACCTCTTCAGCGAGGCCTGAGGCCCCGCCTCAGCACACAGCGGAGACCAGCTAACCCACGTGGCCTGCCATGGGCAGCTCGGACTGCAGGTTGGCTCTGATGTCTCGTCCTGACCCATCCAGGCACACACTGTGCCATTCTCTCTGGTGGGTGCCACCTTCAGTGGAACATTCCCTCGGTACAATGTTTCTCCAGCTTTGGGCCCTCCCGGAAGAGACCATGGCTGTCCAGCTTGTAACTTCCTGCAGAAGTATCAGTGACGTATGAGGTTCCTCTGCCCGAGGGTCCTCACTGTGTCGTAAAGGCTGGAGACTGCCACAGACTAGAGACTGCTGGGAACTTATCAGCCCGTCACACAATATTTCTCGCTAACCCTGTCATGTCAAAGAAGGAAACAGGGTGAAGGTGCAGAAGAAAGACTGTGGAGAGGAGCAGGAAACATTGTTGACTCCCCATGTTTCGGCCTTTGCTTTGGAGAAGGAAGTGGAATGATGGGAGGAAGTGAACGGGGCCATTCCTGGAAGAATTCAGACATGCCACCCACAGGCTGGCGTCCCTGGGACTTGTCCGGGGGCATCCTTCAGACCTCCACGAATCGGGTGTGCAGAGAGTCCTTATGGAAGAGGTGTCTGTAGGGGATGCGTCGTTTGATAAAAGTGAAATATCTTCTACACCGAGGAGGCTGTGGCAGAGACCGGAAGGCCTTCTGTGCCCTCAGCGTCATGCCCCTCCACCCCGCCTGCACCAAAGGCCGCTCTCTTTCCCCTTCAAGCCAACGATGGCAACAGACAATAACGCTTGTCCCAAAAACGCACATCTTTGTAGAAGCTGGTGACATGCTCCCCGAGCCCTTCTCAGGGAGGACTCTACCTGACCGCCAGGCCCTTTTCCAGACGCGTCTATCTCGGGCTGACCTGGCGGAGGGGCGTGGCCTCACAGTGAGAGTTGAACTGTTTCCCCTGGGAACTGTCTGGCAGCTCTAATGAGGAAGAGCACTTTGCATTTATAGAGCGCCTTTCATCTGCAGATCTCAAAGCTGGGCCACAAACAGTAATTAGCTCTCACACCTGTGAGGCAGGTGAGTCCGGCTACCCCCATTTTTGAAGATGAGGAAACAGAGGTCTGAGAGGAAGGGACTCTGGGAGGAGCGAGCTACGAGGGTTGGGAGCTGCCCGATGTTAGAACAAACACTCCGGATTCACAGAGGCCTGACCACAAAGCCATGAAGTCTCCGGAGACTGAGTGAGGACTTCGTGTCACCGAAGCGGCCAGTGGCAGAGATGTGGCCACACGGCTCCCTTCTGCCCTCTTGCAGGCAGCCTGCCACCTCCAGGGCCCATGGGTTGGCAGTGAAGCTGGATGGCTCCAAACCCCGAAGGCCCTTGAAACTCAGCATAGCCAGGCAGGTCTCTGCCTCAGCTTGGTCTGGATGCTTCCCTTCAAAGTAATTGCTGGAACAATGAACACATCTGAGCTGCACATGACTAACCAAGATGTCTGCAGCCAGCCGGAGATAAATGGTTGGCAAATCCCAGAGCTCTTTCACAACCTCTTTTTTTTCAGGACCCAGAACTGATGGGAACTGACTCACGTTATCATGGATTTTCACTGATACAGCGTCAAGGTGCTAATCTGCTGTCTGCCACCTGGGGGGATCTGCTAGGTGCCTGCTGCTCTTCTCCTGCTGTGCTGCAGTTTTGTCCACTGCCACAGAAGCCAGAGGAAACTCTGCTTCTCAAAGAAGAACTTTCTGGAACTTTCTAGGGGAAATGCCCCCTGCATAGCAAGTTATCCAGCCCCCTGGGGCCATGAAGGCCGAGGTGGTACAACTCTGAAGATAGCTGTGAACCATCCAGGGGCCTTTTCTGCTTTCAGGGGAGCCCAGATCTTTCCCCCTAAGGGTCCCAGATGTGACCTTCCACTGGGGCTCGCCCTGACACATCACCCTGGAAACTGACTCACATCTCTGAGTCCTGAGTCACATCCTGTTGTGTGCTCTGAGGCATCCAGGAGAGCATTACACCACGACTGCCCATGACTGAGGTGCACTGAGAGGGCATGCTGGGAACGTCCCTGTCGTCTCCCAAGCTGAAAGAGGGGCAGAGTTCTTTAGGGAAGAAAACGTATCACTCCTGAGGATTTATAAGTTCCCCAAGCAGTTTGGGCTTTCTACAGGATAGACAGACGATCAAGGACTGTGGAATACCTGACTGTCCACTTTTTATTTTTGAATGGCCCTGAGAGGTGACTGAAAGGCCTGGTCTTTTACAGATCCCAGCCAAGTAGCCAAGGAAAAAGTTCTGTAACTGTAATAACTGCTCGAGGGAGTCCCAAGAGTCTCAGGCTCCCACTGAGGGGAGATGTTCCAGTTCACCTGGTACCGTTGGGGACTAAGCTGTGAGAGTGGGTGTAGAAACAACCGAAGCAGTGGCTAGTCAGAGTAGACCGGGTGTCTCTCTCGGGCTTCTTTTGTGACCAGAGGGGAGCAAGAGGACAAAACAAGGTGTTTGGAACTTCTTAAAGAGAAAGGTTTGGTTTCACTGATTATTACTTTTCTGTGTTCAGTTTCATTGATTTTCATTTTTAGTTTTTATGATTTCTTTGCTTCTGCCTCTTTTAGGTTTATATTCCTTTTTTCCCTCTAGTGTGGAAGTTCTGATGACTGGTTCTGGAGCTTTCTTTACTAATATATACATTCAGTGCTATTAATTTTCCTTTAAGTGGGGCTTTTGCGACTATTATGTAATTCTCCTTATGCCTGGATAGCTTCCTTCTTCTTCAGTCAGCTATCTATAAAACTAATATCAGACAATTTATATTTTAGCTGGTTATTGAGACAGGGTACCCTTCACCATGACTATGACTTTTGTTTGTTGCACCACAACTGATTCTTTTTTACCTTTATTTGCATGTCTTCTCTGTTTTAACTGAACAGTTTCTATGATTGCATTTTATCTGCTGTCTGAGTCTATCAACTACACTTCTCCTTCTTTTTTTTTTTTTGTCTCTGAGACAGGCTCTTGCTTTGTACTTCAGGCTGGTCCTGAGTCACTTGGTAGCCCAGGCAAGTCCTGAACTTAGCAGTCCTCCGGCCTCTGTCCCCCGGGTGCTGGGATGACAGGCATGAGCACCATGCCCAGCATTGTGGTGTGTGGTACTGATTGTTGGTGGGCGTGAGTCATCATGCCCGGTATTGTTGTATGTGGTTACCAGGGATTGAACCAGGGAACTTGTGCTTGCCAGGCAGGTGCTGGAACCTCTGAGCTAAATCTCCAGCCCCTCAACTATACTTTAAAAAAAAAAATGTTACTAGTGGTTGCCCCACAGTTTGAAGAACACACAAATAATTCATCTAAGCCCAGAAACTATGCCATTTGGGGGGGGGAGGTGATAACGGGGATCAAACTGGGGTTCTTGTGCTTCCAAAGTAGGTGCAGAACCACTTGAGCTAAATCCCCAGCCTACCACACCATTTTTTAATCTTTGTCATTACTGACATTCATTTATCCACATGCTGTTACTGTCCTGTACTCTGTAACTGTTTAAAGAATTACCTTTCAGGTCAATTATAAATACGACTTTATTTTACCTTATTTTTTCTCTGGTGCTCTTCCTTTTTTGTGTAGATCTGCGTTTCTAGTCTATATAATCTCTTTCTCTCTGAGTGACTTCTTTTTGTATTTCTTCCAGGGCGTGTTTCTTGGAAATGAATAACTTTGGTATTACCTGTTAGAGAATGTCTTTATTTCTCCTTCACATTTGCAGAATAATTTTGCTGGCTGTAGAATCTAGGTTGGTGACTCTCATCTTCAACATTTTATCTTATTCTGTTCTATTTTTGCTCCCATAGTTTCTGAAGAGAAATCTAGTGTAATTGTCCTTATTATTTCTGTGAATAAGAAGTTGTTTCCCTCACTCCCAATTTCTCCAATGATTTTCTCTTCTCTTTGGTTTTTGATAGTTTGAATATTATATGCTAGGGGGAGATTTGGTATTTATTTTGCTTGGTGTTTTATAAGTTTCCTGGACATGTGGTTTGGTACCTGTCATTCTATATTAGTCACATTCCCGTTTTTGGAACAAAATACCTGACCGTGACAACTTAAAGAAAGAAAGGTTCATTTTGGCTCACAGTTTCTGAAGGTTCAGTACCCAGCTGACTGGCTCCAGGGAGGAAAAAGGGTGGTGGAAAGGCCTGGCAGAAGAATGTGGCCCAACCCACAGCAGCCAGGAACCAGAACAAGAAGGGAGTTTGACCCACATCCAACCAGGACCCCCACCTAATAGCACATAAGCCTATGAATGAATTAGTCCACTGATGAATATGACACCCTTAGGATCCCATTACCTCCCAAAAGCCCCATCTCTGAACAGATGAACAATGGGGGAGGGTCATTTTAAATCTAAATTATGACACATTAATCCTGGAAAATTTCAGCCATTGATACTTTAAATATTTCTTCTATGTTTTCTCTTTCTTCTCTTTCTGGCATTGCGTGTATGTGTAAACTTTTTGAAATTGTCCCATAGTCACTGGATTATTTTGGTTTCCTCTCAATCTCTGTAGCTTTTGGTTTGGGAAGTCTCTGTCGGCACATCTTCAAGTTCACTGATTCTTTAGCTGTATCTTTTGTGTTGATGAGCCATGAAAAGCATTCCTCATTTCTGTTACAATGTTTTATATATCCAAAACTTCCTTTCGAGTCTTTCATGGAGTCGCCATCTCCTTGTTACACTGCCCACTTATTTTTGTATGATGTCTTATCTTTCTATTAGTATCTTTAACACATTAATCAGTTACATTCTCTGTCTGGTAATTCTAAAATTAGTGTCCTATCTGAGTCTGGTTCTGGGACTTGATTTGTTTCTTCAAGTTGTCTTTTTACTGTCTTTATTGTAATTTTTTTGTTGAAAGTTAGACGCCGTGTATCACATGATAGAAACCAAAGTAAAACAGGCCTTTACTGGGAGTTCCTGTGTCCACCTAAGCAGGAGTTGGACCATGTTGAATCTTTACTGCAGCTATTGCTGCCAGAGGCTTCAAATTCATTATTTTTTGCCTCCCTGTCATCTTTGGGCTTCTCTACACACTTCTCCTTAAATAATCCAGGCCTGGAAGCTTTTTCAGCTGTAGCCCCATAGTTACTATGTTGGTTCCCATGGAAACCTAGTGGAGTTCCTGAATGGAGAAGCCACAACAGTGTCCTTTTGATATTAGCCTCTGGCAGTTTGTGAAAATCACTATAAGTTCTCCTATCAATATATATATCCAATAGTTCTTGTTCCCAGCAAACAGACCACACTGTGATTGTCTGTCTCCACCTCTCAAAATATTGAGGTGACAGCGTGCCTTGCAATTCCAGTTTTCTATCAGATCCAAGAAGTCATAGATATTGTTTGTTCAGCTTTTTTCTTTTTAAAGACAATAATGATGACTCACCAGCTCTTTACCTTCTGCAGTTGAAACTGGAAGCCTGCAGAACATTCTGACATAAATTATTTGATAGGATCACCACTGACTCTAGAGACACAGTGATATTGTTACATTAAAAAATTTAAGCACGTTTTATGGAGTGATGAACTCTATGTCACGGACCCTTGAGTTTACCAGTCACTTCAGCCCTACCTATCTCTGTGACCCTTTACCTCAACTCCCACTTCAAATGGAAGGTGTAGGACCCAGGATATGAAAAGGGGGCTCCTTTTAACCCATTATTTGATAATCAAAAAGCTAAAAATAATACATTACAGAACAGGTTTGGTAAAGTAGCTGCATCAAAACATAGTTCTTGGGGAGAAAAGGATACAGAAAGGCATGAGTTGAAATTTTCTAATCCAGTACTTTTAATTTAATGGACAACTGAATTTCGATGAGACACTGAATTCTTGATTTCTCCATGTTTGTCTCAAATTTTCAATGTTCTTACTCCTTTACCATTTAATCTCCAGTACCTAGCTCCTCTCAGAGCTGAAGAGTATGGCTGTCCTTTAACACTGAACAAAACATATTGCCCAAGCATAATCTTGAAGCAAGCATGTGCTGTCTTAACAGCAAACATCAGATCCACCTTTTGGTATGGATGTCCTTTCCTTTTCAATAATGCAGTCATAAAAATTACTCACACTTAGCCAGGCATGGTGTTACATAGCTATAATCCCAGTGATCAGGAAGCTGAAGCACAAAGATTGAGAGTTTGAGGCCAGCCTGGGCTACCTAGTGAGATCAAGGCCACCTTGAACTACAAAGTGAAACCCTGTCTCAAAAAGAAAAGAAAATTTACTCAAACTTATTCAGCATTACTGTCACCAGAAATTTTGATAAATGCCTTGTATACAACTTGTCTTATTTATTCTTCACTCTAAGTTAAAAAAACTATGGCTCCAAGCAAAACAAAACAAGAGTCTTACCTAAAGCTGTAGGGCCAATTTATGGGGGAGGCAAGACTCAAACCAAGACACGCACATGACTTCTATTCTCTGCTTTCCCTGGTGTGGTCCTCTCAGGGCAGAATGTAAGCATGGAACAAATACCACTGGAGATCCTGGGGGAAGATCTTCCTGGGGAACTGCTGCTTCAGATCCACACTGGGCAGCTAATTTAGCAGTTACCCTGGATATGGCCCTTATTGTCATTTAGTGGCTGCTAATCCCAGAAGGCACAAACTGTAATCCATTCACTAGTCTCCTAGTAAAGCAAAGGTGTTTGTGGAAATATGAATGAATGAGCAAGTGAATAACCTCACAAGCCCATGAGTGAATGAATGAACTCTCAATAGGGTGACTAATGAAAGTGAGAAGCCTTTCTGAGCACATTGTGAGGCCTCAGATCTTAACTGATATAAGTTCCAGTGGGGCAGGGACCATGTTAGTCTAGCGCGAGCCTGGCACATAGTACATATTGAATAAAGTTTTGTTCTTTTGAGTAAGTTGACTCATCAGAAGCAATTCCTTCAAGAACAAGTAGACCTGTGCTTGGGAGAATGACAGTTTCTTTTCTCCAGCCTAGGACCATTTCTGGGCAATTTCCAACTTACCCTTCCCAGTGTCCTCCCACTAGAATGTACCTTCTTATGATTATCAGCAGAAGTAATGTACAGATTAAGCAAAGAAATACTGTGAAGGATTTATGTAAATGAGAATCCTGCTGTTTTGTCTTTGGAAGAGATTCAGAGACCATCTTCTTCCAGAGATAAGCATAAGAAAGCTCTAGTGAGTAACCCAAGGTCACCTAATTGCCCACCACAGACAGCCCAAAATTGCATTTCTCCTGCCTGCCAGTCCTCTATTTGCCTTCAGGGCAAAAACAGTAAATATCAAACACAGAACACACCACACAGTCATATTTTTTTTTTGGCCTTGTCTTTATTAATAATACATGTAAGGCCGGAGATTTAGCTCAGTGGTTCCGGCGCCTGCCTTGCAAGCATAAGGTCCTGAGTTCAATCACCGGTGACCATATATACAATGCTGGGAGTGGTGACTCACGCCCACCAGCAATCAATACCACATACCACAGTGCCGGGCGTGGTGGCTCACGCCTGTCATCCCAACACTCAGGAGGCAGAGACAGGAGGATTGCTGAGTTCCAGGCTTGCCTGGGCTCCATAGTGAGCTCAGGGCCAGCCTGAACTATAAAGCGAGACCCTGTCTCAAAAAAAAATATAATACATGTAGAAGAAAACCCCCAAAATTATGAGGAAAGGCTCACCACCACCACCACCTTCCAGCCCACTACTGGCAAAGAACCCCAAGCACAGTCATTCCTGTGGCCACAGGAATGAAGACTGACATAAGGGTAGGCTCTAGGTATTGTGGGACTTTCTTCACACCAACACTTGGAAAGCTAAGTTGTGTGAAGTAAGATGACGTTGAATCTATAACCCTATGTTTAAAAAAAAAGTCATAGAACTTGGACTTTAATCATAAAGATCACTTTACCAAAGCATACTTTTAAAAGCCTGTGAAATATTATGCAACGTTTGCATGGTTTAATTATGAGTTTAGAAAAGCCTAGCACAACTTTTTTACTACAGTAAAACATGACAGAGCATGAATCATAGCATAATACTTTATGCTTAGTGTGGTTTTAGACATGGGGTTAGGGGTGCTAGGCTGTCTACACAACAAGCATGAATTACTATACCACAATTCACACCCTGGAGGGCTTTATGACAATTATAAAACCTCTTTTGTTTGGTTTTTAAGTGATTAAAATATTTGAGTACTATATAGACACTTGGTAAATGTGTGTCTAAGGCATGCAGAGGTCTTAGAGACAATATCTGAGTACATGTTTTTTTTTTTTTTCACTTGGAGCAAAATACTTTAAGCACCATGGAAATATTGAGCTGTTTGCCATTTGTGTTCCCCCATCTTCTGAGAAACTGTTCACTGTAAGATTGTACAGGAGTTTCAACTGCATGTGAGGAAATATTTTTCTCTGGGTTTAACATGGACCGGATCTTTATTCCTCAAATACCCTAAAATGTGAAGTGAAATAGAGGCCTCTCTTTACTGTCAGATTCCAAGTTGAGCTATTTGCCCGGAGACTACAAGATTTTAGGAACTTAAAATTCAGTTGTTTTCTGGAAAAGAAAAGGAATAAATGGGTCAGTATGTGGGAGGCAGGGAAGCTGCCGGGAGAAGAGTGGGAAGGGAGATCAGATCTCCAAATGTCGGGTTCTGTTGTCCACTGCGACAACTTCAAAGAGATAAACAGAAAAACGCATAAACTTCAAAAGAGATACACTTCGCTGGAAACGCAAGCCCTGGAGAGAGCAGATCTGGATATTTTTATAATGAGCAGATATAACTCATTTCTTTCAGGTCACTATATATACAAAACTTACACTTAGTGTCTTTCTAGAGCTGTCTACTCTTTCCAGATAGCTGTTCTCTGGCTCATAAAGTTCTGGTTACGTCGAGACCTTTGGAAATCACACTGGTCTGCTGCTATTGTTGTCCACAAAGAATGTGGAAGAAGGAGAAAATTAATGTTTAACCCTAGGGAAATGTAAAACTCCTGTAGTGGGTACAGTGTATAATTTAAATATCATTGCACATTTTGCCTAAGAAGACAAGAGTCCTCTGACCCCTTTTCATCTGTGAACAGCATAATGCATTTGAAAACTAAGACACTTCTGATTGTTGGAGTCAGATTTACAAACTCCATTTTGTCTAAATCTTTTGAAGTGGGATATTTGCCTTTTGTCTGTCCTAGGCCCTTTATAATGACAATATAGAAACTACTTGCTAAAATTAAAAAAAAAAAATCTGCCCTGTAAAGTGTAGACTTCAAGTCCTGCCAAGGGGCAGACGGTCCGGGCATTAAGCTCCTCGTCAGCTCCCCAAACCAACCTTCTGTGCGGTCCTTCTTGGGACACCATTCACCTCGATAGAAAAGATCAGAAAGCCCAAGGCATGATTTTGCCAAAGGTGCAAAAAAAAAAAAAAGTACCAAAACTCTTACACGCTTTTTACTTAGTGAACACAGACAGACCAAATTGCCCAAATGTACAAAAATGTTTCTGAGAGTGTTCACTGTCATCACTGCTAAAGCTGATGCAGTGTGGGCAGTCAGAAGGTGAAGTCAGGGGTGCTGTAGTCCAGTATTCGGAACATGAAGGTAAAACACAACCCACTCCCTCCATCATTATTAACGTGACTGAATAGAACTTCTAGAAGGAATGTTTATTTTGCAAATAACGCCAAGAATCCAAGACAAACTATACTTCAGTACCTTTTAGGAGACAAACAGATAGATTCTTAGACCCTCGCGGGCAACTAAACACTGATAAACAGGCCACATGCATGTATCTTTAAACAAAAGTTGACAGTTTCATATTAAAAGATCTTTTAGTCTTTCAATTTCACCTCACTCAACCTGTAACTGATCTCTTACAGATACAAGGCAGATCCAGCCATCCCCACCATGGTCCTACGATCAGTCCTACCAGTACCTGGGATCCATCACCACTCCGTCCGTGCACCCCGCGACGCCCATTTCACCTGGACGTGCCAGCGGCATGACAAGCCTCTCTGCAGAACTTTCCAGTCGGCTCTCAAGTAAGGTCCTTGGAAACAGATTTGTAGCCAAGCTGACAGCCAGGGTTTGGGAGACTAGAGGAGACGTGTGAAGGGGTCGGCAGGCTGTTATTAATTATATAAGATGTGGTTTAAAGACAAGCTGCCTGTGTCTTCTCCAAGTGTCATGCCATGCACTGACCACTTAACCCTCAGAGGCAGAGAGACGGCTACAGAAGCAGAAGTGACTTGGAAAAGTCCCTATCTTGGGTACTTGGGGGCTGCTCATGTTTGGCAGGAAAGGGCAATGGATGAAGCATTAATAACCTAAAAAGCTGGAATTTATCATTCCACCTGAATTCTGAACTGACGGGATTGGTCCACACAGTGGACCAATAAATTCTCACAAGTGCCCTGAACAGTGCAATATGGGACATTTGGAATGGGAGGCAAATATTCGCCAAATGGGATGTTCCCAACTATAAGCTGTTCACATCGAGGTTAGAGGAACAGCATGGTAAGCTCAGGTGTCATGGTTAGCATAATTGTTGTTAATGTGAGCTCATTAAATATTAGTCATGTAACCCATGAGCCCTTTGGGCTTGGCATTCACCTTTGCTTGTGGGCAGGGAAATCAGAGTTACAGAGAAAAATTCCTTTGTTGAAGGCAAAAGAAGAAACTTACTGTTTGGGGCTTTGAAATTGGAGCTGAACCAAACTGTGAAAATACTTCAGAGAACTTCAGACTCTAAGGCCTGCAAACACCCTTGCATGTGTGTTGGGGGAGGGTAGCCATTTTTTTCTTTTCAGCTCTTGGGATCAGATTATAGCAGATTAAGGGGCAGGCAAAGGGGCAAAGGAGTCATGTCTGCCATTTTAAATGTTGTGAAATGTTGTGTTTTCCAGACAGTTGTTATTACCTGACATTTCACGAGCCACTTTACCTGCTTCCCGGAGCTTCCCTGAATCCTTTGTGGCAGCTCTTTCGATACTTGGTCCAAATAATTCCTTCTTTTGGGGCAATGTCGTATGTACTGTGGAATATTTAGCAGCATCCCTGGCCTCTAGATGCCAGAAGCATTGCTCTCCTGGGTATGACAATCAAAAAACATCTCCAGACATTGCCATAAAACTTCTCCCAGCTGAGAACCATGCCTTCAAATATTCCTTAGTGCTATAGTAAAACAGAAAGTGTTTAGTAGTCAGTTTTCACCGTAGGTTGGACCATCAGTGACAGAATGGCAGCGATTTTCATGGCAAATGTTGGTCTAAGGGGTCGAGGGAGAGTTACAGGAATTATGGCACCACTCAGCTTGTGGTTCCCTAAAAGTCATCTCCTGGAATCAGAGTTTGATCGTAAAGGAACTTGTCAGATTTTGCTGATTCTTCTCCGGGCGCTACCCTGCACCTGAGATACTGGCTGTGGTCTGCCTCTGAAACAAGTACTGTTTTCCTTGGAAGTGTCCCTTCTGTGGGTCTGTCCCTGGGAACGTATTTTGTAAGACTTTTCACTTGGTCACCACCCAAAATTGGCACCTTAGAATCCAAAAGCCCTAGGGGCCAAGCTCCTGCAATGCACCAGTGTTCAGATATAAGGGAGGCTTTTTTTTTTTTTTAAGAATAAGTAACACATATATTTCAACATCTCAAATCATAGCTACATTTCTCCATACCTGAACTTCAGTTAGCCAAGGAGTAAGGGAGGTCGCATTATGGCACGGAAAGGTGAGAGAGATGAAAACCATGCCGCCTTTCAGCACCCGGGAGTGACCCTGTGCTGTCTCGTAGGCAGGACCAGAGAATTCCAGAGGAGCTTTCATCAGTGGCGGAGAACAGCATAGGAGACTGCTCTTCGACTGGGCAGCGCTCCCTCTGCAGAATCAAACCCCGAGCGCAGCCTGAAGAGTGTTGCCCTAGAGTGTGTGTGTGTGGGGGGAGGCGACTGTCCGGGCAGACAGCTTTGAGAACCTGACACTGCTCTGTGGCCGCCTCACCTTTTCATCCCTCCAGCGGCTCTGTGTGCTGCCCCCTCCCACCCCCACCCCCACCTGGGCTCCCCTCAGCACTGAGGATGTGGACTCTGTCTGCCTCTCTCTATCCTTAGCAGACAGATTCTGCACGTCGTCTGAAAAGAGTTGTCATCTGGAGGTTTACTTTTCTTTCTTTCTTTCTTTCTTTTTTTTAAAATTAATGTTTAGCTGCCAACCTGGGCGACAGACAGTGTGCATTAATCTGAGTCATGCGAAAGATCCTTTTAAGAGAGCCATTATCTGCTCAGGTTGTTTAATCCTTTGGGGGCGGTGGGAGGGGCCCTGAGTGGGGCTGCTTTCATCCCCGTCGAGCTACAGAGCAGAGACTTGAGCTGTCATAGCAAATATTTAGTCCTTCCATGGGGAAACATTTCCAACTAAAATACCTGAACCTCCTAATCCCCAGATTTCCTACTCTTAAAAAGCTCCCTCTGAATATCAGGGGTCGCAGCTCACATTGCTACTGAAGAAGGAGGCACCAGGCCAGCCAAAAGGACAGATGGACTCCGGCTGGATGGATGAGCTGCCCAGGACTGGTCTTAACAGCCAGTATTGGACTGGACACAGGAAAACAAATACACCAAACAGTCCTGGAACCTGAGCCTATCTAGAGACCTGAAGTTCTTATTATCAAGTGTGTTTTTACAAAAAGACCATAATCTGACCAAATGGATTTTTATTTTTTTAGTAGAATGATGCTACTGTACAAATAGAAGAAATATGGGCAACATTTCAGATCTTTCAGACATTCTGCCCACAAATGAAAGAACTATTTTCTCCCAACAGCTGAGACTGTAACATCATTCCAGTACTTATGCCCATGACAAATCACAGACTCACTCGGGATTCCGGTAACTCGGTACCATCACCACATTACCATGTGGTAGTTGCAACAGACTGGCAGAGCATGTCCAGACATTGCCGTGAAACAGGGTGACCGTTCATTCCTTTTTCCAGTAGATTCACCTTTTTGTTTTAGGTCAAATGAAGCAAGAGGAATAATGGGCGAGTCATTTGTGTCCAGAGCATTGCATCAGATGACAACAAATTAACTCTATTTGCCTAATGCTTTTCTTCCTACTTCAGCTTCTCCCTGAACTACATAAATCTACTGGGAAAAAAAAATGGAGTGAAGCCTCCTGTTAATTCTCTGACATGTCACAGCTCTCTGTATAAGCAAAAACAAGTGACACAGAGCTTGCTCACAGATGGCACTAGCAGGCAGGCAGGGATGAACCCTGTGGAATGAGGTGCGGCCTGGCTTGAGCATAAGCTAGAGAGGGGCCAAGGAAGGGCAGCCCCAGAACCACTGTAGGTTTACAACTTTTTCCCTGTCCACATGTCTGACTCGCTTTGAAAAGATTAACAGGAGTGTTTGTTTGAAAGTCAGACTCCTGGTTTCCTCATTAGTGGAGGGATTTGCCGCAGACTTTGGCTGTTTCTATAAACTTTAATTACCTCTCTGATGAAGAGTATATCCCCTCATCACATTCATCCCAAATGTACACAAGAGTTCATTTTTTTAATGTGTTAGAGCAATAAAAGATCATTAGAGGGAGGAAGTGTGTGCATGTGTGTGGGGGAGGGAGAGAGAGAGGGAGAAAGAGAGAGAGAGAGAGAGAGAGAAGTATGAGCACGAGAATGAGAACACACTAGCTCTCCCTGCTGGAATAATAGGCTTGAAATATGAGGAAGTTGATCAACAGCCGACGCCTTCCAAAGAACACATTAACCCACTCTGGGAGCTTTCCCTTAAGAGCACGCTTCTGACTCCCTCAAGTTTCTCTGTTGTCCTGAACTCAGAAGGACACAAGAACACATACTATTTGAGCTTAGAGTTACTCTGTATACTAACTCGAGAACTTAAAATTTTAAGCATTTAATTCATGCATCTGCTCTGTTTTGCTGCTTTGGGTTGGATGATGTGTTGATTATAGTCCCGACCACCCCAGGACACGATCCCATATCCACGGTAGTTCTCTCCGCTGTGTGTGACTGTGCCTCCTTAGTCCCCAATCTCACATTATTTGGCAATGTCTGGAAGCATTTTGGGTTACAACAGTGGGGGAGGCATGCTATTGGCATCTAATATGTAAGGACCGGAGATACTGCCAAACCTTTTATAATGCACAAGACACCCTTAAACATCCTACAAATAATCTGGCAGAAAATATCAATAGTGCCATTTTTCATAAACTCTGATCTGCAGGATATGGGGAACACTTTCTGACACTCATACTCTAATAATTCCCAAGAGCAGATTGAAAGTAAGAAAAGTGCAAAGGGATGCAGTCAACCACATTCAGCCAAAGCCAGCTTGTGGAACTATAAATTCAGTCCTAACAAAGTAAATTTTATAGATAATGCTGCACTATTCCTGGTACAATTTCCAAGTGTTTTTTAAAATGTGGAATACATGAATCAAAGTCCTGTATCCATTTGTGTTGACCAACGAAGGAAACACATATTAAAGAATCTAGATGAAAGTAGAGCTGCATTGTTGCTAAAGATTGGAAAGCCAGTCTGAATGTAAAACTGTAAGAGAGATGAACAGAAATGACATTCATGATCATTCACTCCAGTTACTAGCATGGTATAAATTATGTTGAATTGAAAATCACCCATTTTCAACCATCCAAAGACTATAACATAGCATTAGCTAGGATTAATTCTAAATATATGCAATATAATATTTTATATTACTACTGTTACAATTCATATTATATAGAATATATTTTGTCAGTATATCAATGCATCTATTAAATTAATTGCCATATGGTGTTATATGTTGCTATATGTTAATGTTGATACAGTCATATACTGGTTATATCATCAGTGCGCTAATTATTACTAACACTGACTAATTTAGAGGGTGGGCAAAATTTTTTCAGTAAGGGATCAATTAACTTACCCTTCTCTACAGCCTCTGTAACTGTTATGCAGTTTTACAGTGGTAGCTCATAAGCAACTATACACAATATATAAAAATGAGGTGGGGCCGGAAATTTAGCTCAGTGGTTCCAGCGCCTGCCTCGCAAGGAAGACCAAGGCCCTGAGTTCGATCTCGGTAACCACGTACAATGCTGGGCGTGGTGACTCACACCCACCAGCAATCAATACCACATACCACAGTGCCAGGTGTGGTGGCTCATGCATGTAATCCCAGCACTCAGGAGACAAGAGGCAGGAGGATTGCTGAGTTCCAGGCTTGCCTGGGCTACATAGTGAGCTCAGGGCCAGCCTGAACTATTAAAAAAAAAAATGAGGTTATTCTCCAGTTCATGTGGTGAGCTTTGCATTTGCTATAATTTTGACATCGGGAAACACTAAGGTTTTTTTTAGATTTTTTTTTTTTGCCCCTCCCAACCACTTAAAAAAGTAAAATTTAAGCCCTGGGACATGAAAATTGCTCCCAGCCAGATAAACCAGTAGGGTGCAATCTCCCAACATGGGATTACACTAATTTTTTAGCTGTATTTTACATTTTTATATAGTATCCTTTCTGTACATATTGCCATCTGCCATTACTATGAATTTTTCACACCATCTTCTGGCCCAATTAGTCCTACTTCCTGGGCAACAGTATTCTGGGTAGTTCCCCACTTCCTGGGTAAGAGAACTCTGGGTAGTTTCCTCACTTCCTAGCCAACTGCATTCTGGGTCGTCTTTCCCTCATCTTGGGTTTTAGCGCTCTGAGTAGCTCTTTCCTTTACGGGGCAGGAGCACTTTGGAGCAAGGAGCACGGCCTGCCCAGCTCGCTGCTCACATGCCATCTACTCTGCCCCACAGCTGCTCCTGACCTGACAGCTTTCGGCGACCCACGCCAGTTCCCCGCGCTGCCTTCCATCTCTGACCCTCGCATGCACTACCCCGGCGCCTTCACCTACTCCCCGACACCAGTCACTTCGGGCATCGGCATCGGAATGTCGGCCATGAGCTCGGCCTCGCGCTACCACACGTACCTGCCACCGCCCTACCCCGGCTCGTCCCAGGCGCAGGGTGGCCCCTTCCAGGCCAGCTCGCCCTCCTACCACCTGTACTACGGGGCCTCGGCCGGCTCCTACCAGTTCTCCATGGTGGGCGGCGAGCGGTCGCCCCCGCGCATCCTGCCGCCCTGCACCAACGCCTCCACGGGCTCGGCGCTGCTCAACCCCAGCCTCCCAAACCAGAGCGACGTGGTGGAGGCTGAGGGCAGCCACAGCAACTCGCCCACCAACATGGCGCCCGCCGCGCGCCTGGAGGAGGCCGTGTGGCGCCCCTACTGAGGAGGCGCGGCGAGCCGCGGACGTCGCACTGGGAGCGCGGCCCGCCGGACCAGCGCCTGTTCCCGGTCCCGTCGGGCCTCTGCCTCCTGCGCTTCTGAAGCCACGCAGTTCACTCCGCTGTCCGACCGGGCCCATCAGTCTTTCCAGCGAGACACAACTTGAGGGCGTCCACAGGAACGCCACCAGGTGGGCACGTTGTAAGGCAAACAGGAAGATTCCCAGAGGGAAACTGTGAATGCTTCTGATTTAGCAATGCTGTGAATAAAAGAAAGATTTTATACCCTTGACTTAACTTTTTAACCAAGTTGTTTATTCCAGAGAGTGGAATTTTAGTGTTTTGTTTTGTTTTGCAGGGAGGGGGAGGGAGACCAGCTCATCCTATTTGGCATCTAATTCCTATTTCTGATTTTCTCTCCTGCACCTTATAAATTGCAAAATGCATATTTGCATCTGGGTGGGTTTTTTTTTCATATATAAATTTGAGCTTCTTTCTTGCTTTGACAATTGAGAAATAGGATTCCCATTCCTTTAAGTTTTATTTAACTTTTCTTTGGTCTTTTATGTAGGTTTTTTTTTAAATTTTTATTTGAGTCACCTACAACTTTGGGTCATATTTTTTTTTAACTACTGTATTCCCACAAGGAATCCCTAGATATTTATGTATCTTGATGTTCAGACAGTTACTTATGTGTTGATACTTTTTTAATTATTTAAATGTACTTATATTAAGAAAAATATCAAGTACTATACTTTTTTTTATAGTAGCCAGAGTTAAATGTATCACATTGAAGAAGGCTGGAAAAAAAAAAAAGAAATAATGTGATCACTTGGTTATCTAGAAATATTGTTTACATTAAACTCCCTTTCATGTTAATTAAACAAGTTGGTAGCTCACGCAGCAATGTTTTTAAAAGGATTTTTAAAACTGAGGTCACTCCAAGGCTCAAAAATACAGAATTTTCTGTTAGGCTCAGCAAAGGGTCTCAGATCTGGCTCCCTCTCTCAAAGTAGAAGGGCAGCTCTAGTCCCAGAGGACACAGGCGGCTGCCAACGATCACACCTCTGGAAAGGATTTAGTCTCTCCTTAGGGGTATGCTTATAACATGGCTTGGTGATTTCACAAATGCTTTGTAACAGGACATATCCAAAGTTAGCCATGTGGAGGAGCAGCATTTACATAGGAACTAAATGATAAGTTTAGAAAATTGTTAGCCTCTCAATTCTGGGAGAGCAAGAAAGTATTTCTGTTTGATACAATATCCATGCTTCGATGCAGAACAAAACTTTTAGTGATCCTCCAGGTGTTTTGAATGGAGTTTTCAGAGGGTCAGTGCAAAACCAGGCCTAGAGGAGCCATTTTCCGCCTGCCCCAGTGGAATCACATGGGTGAACACCATCCCAGCTGTGTGGGAACGCCATCCTTGTGTTTGTTCTGTGAGACTGAGACCCGCCCCTAGGGTTGTGTGCGCTTTCATGTGTGTGCGCCAGTGTGACAGGAAAGATTCACGTCACTGCCACCCAGGGAAACCGTTCAAGTGGGTCCCATGTCACTGTAAGTTTTATGGCACTAGTTTTATTGGAGGCCTTGGTCAAAATGCAGTTTTGTACAACTCGTAAATACTAACTGCTGATTTTGACATAGGTGTGCTCAAGATGATCTGGTTATTTAATGTACTTAAATTAGTTAAAACGATTTCAGGTCAACTCTGAAGAGTGTTTGAAAGCAGGACTTCAGAACAGTGTTTGATTTTTATTTTATAAATTTAAGCATTCAAATTAGATCTTTGGCTGCAGGCAGCAAAACAGCTGGACTTATTTAAAAACAACTTGTTTTTGAGTTGAATAAATATATATATATAGATAGATAGATTATTTGTTTTACACAGATGCAGTAGCACTTTGGTAAGAGAATAAATCAGCTTGTGATGTCAGGTTCTTAACTAGAGAACTATAACAGATCTCACAGAAACTCAGAATATATTCATTTTAGGTATAACTCCCTCCATAATTCAGTTTCATAAGTTATTTGATACAATGTTTTTGCAGATAAACTACCATCCAATGTCAGAAAAAATTAAAAATTGAATTTCTGTAATAGACCAATAGCCTATTTTCCCCAAATTAATTTACATATTCTTTTCAGCACATGTTTGCCATATCTGACCTGAGAAAATGCTGGGAAAAGATGAAGGAAATTTTCTATTTTTCACCTTAATTCTCATACCTAAAGGTATTCAATTCAAAACCAGCCTAATACCCTAAATGGGAAAGTAGGTAATCTCTCTCATCTCAAAGCCATTATGGAGAAAGTTTGTCACTTTGTTGTGGACTTACTGATTTGACAGTTCAGAGTTTCACAGGCCCTTACCAACACAGATAGTTTTTAATCATTTCAGGGAAAAAAAAACAACTCAAACTCTAGCTATTTTGAAGAAAGTTTTCACACAATGCATTTTCTCACTGAGAAATTATATTCATTACCTTCAAGTAAATTAAGGTGTCTTTTTATTCACTGCTTACAGGTAAATTAAGGTATCAGCAAGATTCTTAAGTCAATCATGTAATAACTGGCTGAATCTAGGAGTTTTGGTCCAGGAGAAGAAAGATTGAATAATCCATTTGTACTATTTATTTGCACCGCTATGGAAGACTTCAATGCAAACACATATTTCAGTTCTTGTTATCTTTCTCACTATCTGAAAATACACTCTCACTCTACCCCTCCTCCACTGCTTCTTTCTTCCCCTCCACTGCTTCTTTCTTCTCCCTGCTTCTTCCTCCAAACTCCACCTTCTCTCTCCTGCATCCTCCCATTCTCTGTAAGGAGACAGCACACACCCACCCCATCCCAAATGCCCAGAACACGAGGAGGAGAAGAACACAGTTCTTCTCCCTTTGCATCAAGAACAGGGTGAGTCAGCCTTTCTCCTGCTTGTGGGTTTCTTCCAGCAGAACAGAGACATTGCCAGCCGTTTTGGATCTGCGTGCTGTCCAAACGTAGCAACAGAAACCTTCCTGGGCAAGTTTCAATCAGTGAGTAAACAGCCTTTCTGCTGCCCACTGTTTCTGTGCAGATAAACAGAAATGCTCTGATTGGAAAGGAAATGAATGGTTTCACTCAAATGTCTTGCAATTAAGGATTGCAGATTTCTGTCTCCAAATACCTGTTTCCTTAGGACATTCCGTCCTGGCGGTCTTTTATTTTGATAGTTTTGGGGGTTTTTTTGGGGGGGGGATGTCATATGTGGGGTCTTTTATACAAAAATGGTTAACAGTAATCTCAGAAAACATTTTTTTACATCTGAGCAAAATACTTTTTGTTTGCCCTAGAATACACATTCGCTTAGGGGTTTTGTTTGTTTATTTTTTGGAAAGTTTTTTCCCTCCCTTCAGCCAGGTCAGTATTGATGAAGCTGATCATTTGGCTTCCCCCCCTTTCCAGAAGGGTTTCATCAACGAAATTAATTGTATTTATGTATGTAAATAGATTTTAAGCTTCATTATAAAATATTGTTAATGCCTGTAATAACTTTTTTCAATGTTTGTGTTTCAAAGGACTTTTTCTTATGTTTGCAAAATACTATAGAAAAACATGCTTCTTTCTACTTCGTTTTAGACTTAAAAATGAGCTACTTACTTTTGTAAACAGCTAATAGCATGGTTCCAATTTTTTAAGTTCACTTTTCGTTCTAGGGGAAATGAATATACAAAAACCAATATGCAAAGAACTGTTGGTTATTTGTGTTCTTCTGGATGTGTATAGATCAGTGGAAAGAATAAACTTCAACATTGAAATGACACTGTAACACATCTATTGAAAAATCAATGAAAAACATAGTTTTTTCAGCCCCTACCCAGTGTCTATTTCTGTGGCAATTATTAGATCTGGTCACAAAGCACCTTTGAAATTGATGTGTGTGCTTCTTTTTCCCTGGTACTGACGTGTTAAACACTTGCTGAAGAGGAACTATCAAGTTCAGGTCTTAAACCAGATAAGTACGAGAGAATCTCCCAGAATCCCCTCTCCATTCTGTTTCTAACTAGCACAGGAGAGCAGACACTCCACTGTCGTAGTCCACTGTGCCCCGTAGGGTGGGAAGCCACCCCTCTGCTGGGAGGACCGGTCATGCCCAGTCTGTGCAGGGCAGCTGGGCTGCTGCTGCCCAGGGGCTATTGGAGCCTTACTTTCTTTGTACCACAGTTTCTTCTGTACATCCAATATTATAACTAGTGTGAATGGCAAATAAACAATTTGACGAGTACTTACACCATATCAAATTAGTTGTGTTTGTCTCTGAATGGATGGATGGCTGGACCAGCAAGAAAAGGTCACTGCAACACACTAGGCAAATGCTTTCCATAAATCAATCCAAACTCGTATGTTTCCAGTAACCCCTGGATTCAGAGGTATGATGATGTAGAGAACACCCAGGCCCCCACATGTGACTCTTTTTGTGTGAAGGAATTCAGAAGCTTTTTTTTTTTTTTAGTTTATTGAGATACTTTAGTTCAAGCCAGTCCTGAATTCACTATGTAGTCCAGGCTACCCTTGAACTCCCAGGAATCCTTTTGCCTCTGCCTTCTGAGTGCTGAGATTACTGGCGTGAGCCACCATGCCCAGCAAGAAGCATTTTTAAAAAAACAACTACATACAAAAGTGACGTGAAATGGCCTCATGTGTTCAACCCAAGGCCAGGCACATTTGCCTGCCTTCATTTCCATAAATACAAGAATCAGGCTTATGCAGTAGTTGGGATTTTTTTAAAAAAAATTTTTTTTTCCCTTACCACCTGCCCCATGTAAAATGCCACCCAATTTCAGTCTCAAGACTCTGACTCAAGTCATCTTCCTGCCAAGAATCATCATCAGAATCATCGTACTATCACTGCCATCTCACGGGACTTGTGACTGGCTTTCCGTGGTCCACAGAGTGGTGACAGAAGCGCCAAGAATCAAAGCAAATGAAGTCAACAAGAAAAGATGTAAGTAGGAAGTTACAGCCAAGGAGTCTATGCGGGAAATGGGGTAGGATCGGATTCAGTGTGGCCATGACTCTGCTCTAGGAAAAAGAAAATAGATGCTTCTCAGACAGATGCTTGATGACTACTGTCATTAGCAGTGTTTTAAACCTCAGCATCAAGGAATTTTTGTAAAATCTAGCCCTGAAGGAGAAAATAACAACATTTGATGTTGATCAGCTGGCTTTAGTAGTGTTTATCAAGTTTCTCTTCTGCAGTGTTACCTTTTTCTCTCCCTCCTTCCCATCCTGCCTTTTTTGAAAAGAAGTCTGGGCCCAGGGATTTAACTCGAGTGCTACTGCACCTACCTTACAAGCACAAGAGCCTCAGTTCAACCCCTAGGACCAAAAGAAAAAAAATTAAATTTAAAAATGAAAAGAAGGTCTTTTCAGTTTAAGTGTAAAGTGTGCCCCCCAAATCTCACGTCATCATAAGTAAGGCTTTCAGAAGGTGACTGGATCACAAGGGCTATAACTTTGTCAGTGGATTAACCCGATTGATGGGTTCCTAATTTGAGGATATATTGGGAAGTAATAGACACTTAGAAGAGGGGATCTAGATGAAGGGAGAAAATCAGGGTTATGGCCTTGGGGACTGTTTCTTGTCCGTTCATCCGTGGCTCTACCCATCTCTGCTTCCTTGCTGTCCATCTAGGCTAAGGACTGTTCTCCACCAAGTCTTTTCTCTATGATGTTCCTGCCTTGGAGCCACCCAACTGCAGACTGACAACTCTAAAACTATAAGCCAAGATAAATCTCTCCCTCCTTTAAGTTGTTTCTCTTGAGTATTTTGTCACAGTGATGAAAAGCTGACTAACGCAAAGTCAGTATACACAATCCACTCTTAAGAAATGGAGAATTAAAGGCCAGGGATTTAGCTCAGGTGGTACTGTGCCTACTTTGGAAGCACAAGGGCCAGAGTTCGATCTCCAATACCACAAAAAGAAAAGAAAAGAAAGAGAAAGAAAGACAGAGAAAGAGGAAGGAAGGAAGGAAGGGAGAATTAAGGTTCGCCTCCCTTCTGGAGACTTGAGCTGAGAACATCAGGACAACGCTACGTGCCTTGAAGGTTCCAGAGGCCAGCTGCTCCCTGTGTGAAACATTTGCTCTGCTGCAAAGGAGCAGGCAGCATCTCTCCCTGCTAAGGCACAACAGTACCTAGTCCCCATCCTTTCCACCTAGAGAACCCAGAAGTTCAAAATGCTTGGAGTTGTGTGCTGTGCTTGGGCCTTTGCACGAGCCTGTTTTTCTACATACCCTGCTCCTAATACTAGACAGTGCAGAGGAAGGCCTCCCCCATAGTGTTCAAATGGGACTCAGGATTCCATGAAATCATCGTTATTATTACGGTGGGGGTGGAGATGTTTGCGTTGTTTGGGAGCGTTGCCTGAGCTTTGCCTCATGACCTCATGGAATTCTCCACATATTTGTTGAAGGTGAGCTCAGTTTGTGCTCAAGACAGCACTTCACTGGGCTTTCAGATGCTTAAGGAAACTCAGAAGGGAACAGGATTCAGATGCATTATTACTTTTCCCCATCTCTGGAGGGTTCGCCAAGGACAGCTTTACCTCTTTCCTGACTAATACAGTAGAACAAATTTCCCATGATCTTTTTTTTCTTCAGAGAGAGGAGATAGCATGGAGTGTGTTGCCTGCCCCAGTAGGAGGAGAGTTAGCTGCGTGCCAAATTTTAATATTGGTAATTAAACTTTGCATGCCTCAAATTCTCTTTCTAGTTTCCATTTCATTGATGCTGTTGTAAGGATTAATTAATGTTTTGAAAGTGTTTTGAAGATGAAAAGTCTTGCATGCAAGCAAAGCATGGATGTTTGTTACGACAAATAACTGCACAGAGCCATTTTTTTTTTCCTTGCCTCTCACCTCAGTGATTCTGTGAGGATTTCTACTGACAATTAAAAGCTGCAATGTTTCTCTTACAAAAAGACTGCCTTCACCAGAAATTTAATATTTACCCACTGGTTGATTTATTTATTTGTACAAAATCTGTTGAGCAATGACATCGGAAGTCTGAGGAAGCTGACTCTCCACAGACCAGACAGACAGACAAGGCCAACCTTGTAGACCACACTCTCAGGAAAGCCTCACGCTTGGTTCATCATCCTCCTGTTACCATCTTGAAATCGTTAGTGACTTTTTTTTTGTTTGTTTTTGAGACAGGGTCTCGCTTTGTAGTTCAGGCTGGCTCTGAGCTCACTATGGAGCCCAGGCAAACCTCGAACTCAGCAATCCTCCTGTCTCTGCCTCCCGAGTGCTGGGATGGCAGGCGGTTAGTGACTTTTTTAATAAGAGTCCCTGCATTTTCATTCTGCACAAGACTTATAAATTAGGCAAATTAGACTGTAGACAATCATTGTAGGGAACAAACCATCAAGGTCTAGCATGCAGGACCATAACACAGGAATGAAAAATTCCAAAAAGCTACCAAGGAAACAAACTGAAACTTTAGGAACGGCATTAGAACCCTGATACCATTTGCTTTCAAAAATGAGAAGTCATGCTGAGAAGGGAGAGGCCCAACCTGGGTAGTAGTAGAGCATGAATCAGTGATAAACTTTGTTTTCCAGGAGTTGTAAGATGACACGGTTGGCATGGAGGTTGAAGCTCATTTAATGTGCATTTAGGAAGAGATGTATGAAAATGAGAGAGGGGCCGGAGATTTAGCTCAGTGGTTCTGGAGCCTGCCTAGCAAGTGCAAGGTCCCTGGTTCGATCCCGGTAACCACATACAGTGATATGATATGGGCATGGTGGCTCACGCCCACCAGCAATCAGTACCACACACCATAGTGCCAGGTGTGGTGGCTCACACTTGTAATTTCAGTACTTGGGAGGCAGAGGCAGGAGGACTGCTGAGTTCTAGGCTTGCATGGACTACATAGTGAGCTCAGGGCCAGCCTGGACTACAAAGCGAGACCCTGTCTCAAAAAAAAAAAAAAGAGAAAATGGAAATAACCACCAGTAGAGCTGATCAAAATAATTTTATCTGAATGCTAATAAAGGAGAAGTTCTCAGAGATGCTTCTGTCTCAAACACCATGTACGCACACGTGTACAAACAGTGTACAGTAGTATGCATACACGATCACATACCATTAAGTCCACTCCTTAGGGTGCCAGGTTAGGGAGGCCAAAGCCATCTAAGCCACTGAATACATTGGATTAAAATGAAGTGAGGATAAAACTCTGGGTTCAGATTCCTCTAAAATCCCTCTGGCTTTGTTTCTCATCTTAGGTTTCTCTCTCTCAGTTGCAAACCAAAATAACTGCACGCCCTCAACAGCACACACTAGAAATATTCTTGCGTCGGATCATCACACAGCTGACAAGCAGAAAGAAGCCAACTTAATAACATGCCTCAGACTGTCCCTCAAAAGTCAGTGTCGAACCTCAGAATGTAACCCACTTTGGAAAAGGGTTCCTTAAAGACGTAGTTAGATAAGATGGAGATTCTTGTCTAGAGAAGTCGTGATCTTAGGGGTCGATTTCACATGCAGCGGGACTGGTATCCCCCTGGAATATGAACTTTGGACTCAAAAGCATGTGCGCAGGGAGAACACCACATGAAGATACAAGCAGAGACTAGAGGGAGGCTTGTGGAAGCTAGGGGTGCAGCGAACCGCCGAAGCGCAGGCGGTGCTGGAGGCCTGCGCCCTGTTTCAGCACTGGTGCCGACCGATGACTCACTTGGGATTATTCCCCTGCGTGAAATGGGTACAACTCGTACCGCAGAGTTGAGATGTGAATCCAAGCACCATCGTTATGACCAAGTTCCTTTCCAAATAAAAGTCCCACGGGAAGGGGCGTGGCCTCAAGGCTTCCGGGTGGATTATCCACCTGGTGATTCATAGGACTCTTGTCCTGGTTGGCTTCCTTTCATCACCCAGCACCTTTCCCCCTGTCAGTCAGCGTGCACTCAGGGAATGCAAATGAAATGCCATGTTAACTAAGCAACACATAATTCATAGGGTAAATGGACTGCGAGGGAAAAAGATACATGAAGTGCTGTGAACACTGCCTGCTACATTAGGAGTGCCTTCAAAATCTGAGCTATTCTTAGTCATTAATTCATTCGATAGCTATCTGTTGAGTGCTCTGTCTCTCTGCCTGTGAGTGCAGATTCCAAAGTGAATAAGACCCAGGCCAGGCCCTAAAGTAACTCTTGCTCTAATTCCGTAAGAGAAAACCACATCTCCAGTGGGGAAGACATCATCAGGTTGGTGACGTCCTAGCCTGTCAGCGGCCTGGAAAGACAAGACTTCAGGCACCCACGTGAGCTCCACCTGTGGGCAGTGAGCTCAGCTCCTTCCTCAGCACCAGCAGGTCAGCCAGGTAGGGAGATGAAGCACAAAGTGGCTAGATCCAGTGCCGAGAGTCACATACAAGGCCCAGCTGACTGAACGTGTACGCATCTCTCCAAGAAGTGTTTGTGGTGTCTACTCTGTGCCAGGCAGCACACCAGGCACGGGAGACACGGCAGGGAACAGCTCAGAATCCTTTTCCTCCTAGTGGGGAGACAGATAAACAAATTGGTGAATCCCATCTAGCAGGTTTGATGGTATATTGGTTTCCCAAGAGTGCTATTGCAAAGCACCACAGGTTGGAAGTCTTAAAAATAACCAAAATGCATCATCTCACAGTTACGGAAGCCAGAAGTCTAAAATCAAGGTGTCAGCCAGGTTGATGTTTCCTGGAGGCTGTGACGATGAATTTGTTCCAGGGCTCACACCTTCTTACATTCTGGTGGTTACTGCAATCCTTTGTGCTCCTTGCTAAGTATGTCCTCCAAAATTCACAAGCTGAAACTTAATCCCCACTGTGATAGTAATAAAAGGTGGGGCCTTTAGAAGGTAATTAAATTATGAGGGAGGAGTGACCTTATAAAAGGGGGTGGAGGGACCTTTCGTCTCATCTAAGGTGGAAGACACAGCACCTTTCCTTCCAGAAAACCCAGTAATAAAGCACCGTCTTGGAAGCAAAAGCCAACCTCTCCTCAGACACCAAACCTTGATACTGGATCTGAGCCTCTGGAAGTGTGAGAAAGCAAATCTCTGTTGTTTATAAATTACTCAATCCTAAATGCTACTTTTAGTAGCAGCACAAATGAACCGAGGCGCTTGCCTTGACACATCGCTGCAATCGCTGCCTCCTCGCTAAGGCATCCTCCTCTGCCTCTATGTCCACATTTCTTTGTCCTTATAAGAACATTAGTCATTGGATTAGGCCTGTCCTAATCCAATATAACCCTCTTTTAATTTGATTATATCTGCACAGACTCTGTTTCCAAATAAGGTCACACAAACCCCAGGGGTGAAGACTTGATCATATCTTTTAGGAGACTGATTCAGTTCACAGAAGATGCATATATGGCACTGGGGGGGAACGGAAATGGCTCTCGCAAGGAATGGGGAGCTGGGATTCAGGGAAGACTCTTCTCTGATGGAAGGAAGTAGATCATTTTAGGCCAAGGAAAGAGCCAGGGCAAAGGACCCAAGGCAGGAGCTTATCTGAAGACCCATGTGGCTAAAAGAGGAAACACAATCACAAAGACAGAAAGGCCAAGTCACAGAAAGCCACTGGTGAGGAGTTTTGATCTCTGGACTGAGCGAGAGTTCTCTAAGGAGAGGAATAACGTGGCCTAACCCACTAGGAAGTTGTTAGTCTATAGTGCATCTTGGTAAAACTGGTAAGGGTGGATACAGCCTTGGAGGAGAGCACACAGCTCACCAAGTGCAGGAAGCAGGGCTGGATTTCAGTTCCCATTCACTGGACGAGATAGTATGTGCTCCCCGGGAATGACCACTGCAGGAGGGGAGATGAGGAGTGTTTGGATTCTGGATCTTTGTGGAAAATAGACCATGCAGGGTAAGCGGATAAACTGGATATGGTGTGTGAGAAAGAATTCTAGATGGCCTGAGCAACTAGAATCATCGGGTGGCTATTTCTGGGGATAGGAAGGGACACATTTGTCTAGGTCTGAGACTCTAGGGAGCCCAGGCCAATGGTAAGGCAGGGAAAAGGGACACTAGGCTAAATCCTCTGTGATAGTTTTTCTAGATCATGGAGAACTCCACCGAGTAGAAATTAAGATAACTGAAAAAGGTGTTCTACCGGTGATAGAAACAGTGCTTGGGGGCTGGAGGGTTAGCTCAGTGGTCCTGGTGCCTGCCTCGCAAGCGCAAGGACCTGAGTTCGATCCCTGGTAACCACATATAATGCTGGGCATGGAGACACGCCCGCCAACAATCAACACCGCATACCACAATGCTGGACGTGGTGGCTCACGCCTGTAATCCCAGCACTCAGGAGGCAGAGACAGGAGGATTGCTGAGTTCGCGGTGGCTTGCCTGGGCACCATAGAGAGCTCAGGGCCAGCCTGAACTACAAAGCGAGACCCTGTCTCAAAAAGAAAAAAAAAAAAAAAAGAAACAGTGCTTCAGAGCCACAAAAGTATACGTGGCTATATCAGGAAGACAGCGCTTTCGGCTTCTGACAAATACTCAGTGACCTAGACCCGATCCCTTGCAGAGCCAGAGGGGCCTTTGAATCCTCGTTTTCTCTTCCACCTTGTCCACACTGGTGAGTGAGGAGTCGTCTCAGCCTTTGGCCTGGTTGCTCATGGATAGACAGAATCACACCAGAGACATGAGCATTGGCCTCCCCTTTTCCCTACAACCACTGACAATCAAGAATGGAGGGAGACTCTCACTAAGCCTGTGATTGCTTTGATGGGGACTGTCGAAGAGAACAGACTGTAACATTAGAACCTGAAAAGCAGTGGAACTGTACAGCTAAAATATCTGTACTTTCTTTCTCTCGATGAGCTTTAGAAGCAAACACTGCGAGTCACCCACGCCAGTGTCTGTTTTCCCTAGCAATAGGTTTTCTTGAGTCCATAGCTGCTTGGAAGAAAGCCTGCCCTTCACAGCCTCCCTGATGCTTGTCGTTGCTTATGACAAATTTCTGGTCATTGTTGTCTAAATGGAAACAGGGTGTGACAGCTTCGGGAAATCTCCTTACAAGAGACTTGGTGTGGACACTGTGGTCCTTGCCTTTTACCTTTTCCCTGCTCCTTAAAATGAGACAGTGGTAGGTCAAAGTACCCATCCCGCGGCAGGAGCATGGTACGAGGAGGTCCCTGACACAGGGTCTCTGTAGAGTCCTGGACTGCCCGTGTCTAGATGTGTCTACAGGAAAGAAAAGGAAACATCTATCTCTCCTAGTAACCATTCCTATGTGTGGCTTTACAGGATTTCTGGGACAACCAAGTGATTAAAGAAGCATAAGGAGGTGGCATAAGGCAGGGCAGCTCCAGAACCCACCGTGAGATTCCTCCACTGCCAGCTTCTCTTACCTCTACCCAAAGGTCTCTAACCACCCAACGCTGCCAGCTCACTTAGCCTGTGATGCATTTGCCTGGCAATTACACTGCATTAAAATTCTGCCCAGTTGGGGCTGGGGATTTAGCTCAAGGGGTACAGCACCAACTTTGGACGCACAAGGGCCTGAGTTCAATCCCCAGTACCAATAAAAAAAAAAAAAAAAACACTTCTGCCTAGTTTTAAAAGTTTCACTTTCTTTCCTCTGTCCCACCCTGTTTCTAACTATTCCATCTATTTAAGGTCATTTCTGACTTAAAAAAAAAAAGTCTCTGATAAGAAATCATCAAGGCACACAGTTTTTTTTAAAAGAAATCTGATACTTTAAAACACTTGGATATTGTGGCAGCCCATTTGGGCTGCTGTGACAAGACACCTACCTCTCTCCCGAGAAGTTTGTCTACAGCAGCTGTGTCCCCGCCAGTGCTGGGGGTAGAAAGTCCTCGGTCTGAACTCCTGAAGGTCGGGCTCTGGGAGACCTCTCCAGCCTGCAGACTGACAGCTTTGCTTTTCTGAGTCCTCAGTGGAGCACAGGCTAGAGAGCCACACAGGCTCCTTTTAAGAGGCCACTAATCCCATTTCTGGGGTGCAACTCTCATGACCCAGACGTCCATCTCTCGGTGTTTCCACCTTGTGAGCTAAAATATCAACATACAAGTCTGGAGGACTCACAGCATTCAGGCTACTGCAGGGCCCTTTTTCCTTTGAGCATAAATAGCCTGGGCTAGTTTTTCTGAAGATTCTTTTCTCAATTTTGTTTGTCTGTTTTGTTTTGTTGTTTTTAGGGTTTTTGTTTTGTTTTGTTTTTGAGACAAGGTCTCGCTTTGTAGTTCAGCCTGGCCCTGAGCTCACTATGGAGCCCAGGCAAGCCTCGAACTCAGCAATCCTCTTGCCTCTGCCTCCCGAGTGCTGGGATGACAGGCGTGAGCCGTCACACTCGGCACTGTGATATGTGGTACTGATTGCTGGTGGTGACTCACGCTCAGTAATATTGTTTGTGATTACCAGGGATTGAACCAGGGAACTTGCAGCTTGCTAGGCAAGCACCAGAACCACTGAGCTAAATCTCCAGCCCACAATACTGGCCTTTAGTAGCAATATAAACCAATGCAACTATTTTGGAAAACAAGGTGACGTTACTCCTTAAAAAATGAACACATTCACACTGCTAGGATTCTCTTTATGTGCACCAGGATATGTGTGTAAATGCTTACAGCAGCAATGATTGTGATTGAAAAAGTTGGGAACAACCCAAATGACCACAATAATGGACAGAATAAATTGTGTTACAGTCACGTGGCTATATACAGATGCAAGTTGTTTCCCTTTATGTAAAGCAAAGTAAATTATGGGGGAAGTAAGAAAGATCTAAGAATTATATCACTTATGTAAAGTACAAGACCAAGAAACAAATAAATAATGTGATTTTTGTACATGTACCCATAAATATTCAAAGAAAAGCAAGGGAATAATTACTGATAACACTCAGGATGCTCAGGGCTGCTCTCTGGATGTGGTCTGACGGTGCCTTCCAAGGGTTCCTTTGTCCCAAGTTCACGCTCAGTGTGGTAAGGAGAGGTGATGGAACCTTCGGAGGTGGATCCGAGAGGGAGGTAATTACGCCACTGAGGCACAGCCCCCGGAAGGGGCTGATGTAATTCTCATGGCCCCTAATTATTTCTAGTGAAAGGGTGGGAGATAAGAGCTAACCAGGTCCCTCCCTCACACCATGCTGGCTTCCTGTCTCACCAGGTGAGTCATCTCTTCTCCTCACATGTGTTTCTGTCTTGATACCGACCGCCACGATCTGACACAGCCACGGGGCCCCTTACCAGAGACTGAACCAATTGGAGGCCTTATCTCAGGCTTTCACTTTCCAACTAAAGAGCTAAATGAAGCTCTTTTTCTTATAAAGTAGCAAGCCTCATGTATTTAGTTACAGCAACATAAAATGGACTCATGTACTTGGCTATATTTGATGAGAGAGGAACTTAGGCAACATTCTGGAATATAGTTTAAGAAGCACATATATTGAATGGCATATTTATTATAACTCATAGTAGACTGCTAATAGGATTAAAACTCAGTTTTGATCAGTTGAGGTCTCACTGGTCCATAGTTCCCTTGCAACCTCGGAAGCCAACTTGTTAGTAGAAGAATATATACCTGTGAGGGCTGGAGGGTTAGCTCAGTGGTTCCGGCGCCTGCCTCGCAAGCGTAAGGACCTGAGTTCGATCCCCGGTTACCACATATAATGCTGGGCGTGGTGGCTCACGCCTGTAATCCCAGCACTCGGGAGGCAGAGACGGGAGGATTGCTGAGTTCGCGGCGGCTTGCCTGGGCACCATAGTGAGCTCAGGGCCAGCCTG